>JAJQKJ010001411.1:42500-46706 GCA_029574335.1 Rana kukunoris
CTTCTACTGTTTGTGAAATCTAAACGGGGTTGTGGTTGAGTTCCTGCACCTATTCTCTGAGAAAAAAAGCTCTGCTTAAAAGGCCCATGCCAGAAGTATTGTAGGGTGTAGTAAGTGCCCAAGGTCATCAATACCATGGAAAGTTGGCTGGGCTCCTCAGCTGTTCAGAGACTCAACTGCAGCCAAGTGTTTTATTTTCTTATGCAACTCATAAATGGGTGTACGTGTCATTTGTTTCTGTGCACTTTTCACACATTGCCAAGATGCTTAATACTATACAACACATTTCATATCAAGACATAATTGCAACTTTAGCAGGGCCGGACATACCATTGGGCTTGACTGGGCTCAAGCCCATGGGCCCCACCCAATAGGGGGCCCCTTTGCTGTCCCAGGGCCCCGAACAGCAACCCCTACTTTTTTTATTTATTTTTTATAAAAAAATGTATATATATATATATATATATATATATATATATATATATATAATTAAAGGGCCCAGGGGTCTCCAGGGCCCGAACAAGAAACCCCCACCTTTTTTATGTATTTTTTATAAATGTTTTTTTTAGGGGTCTGGAGGTCCCCAGGGCCCGAACAAGAAACCCCCACTTTTTTTATTATTTGTTTTTATTAAAAAAAAATATGTTTTTATATATATATATATATATATATATATATATATATATATATTATATATATATATATATATATATATATATATACACACACACACACACACAGTATATATATATATTTTTTATTTCTTTTTTTGTAAAGGCCCCCCCTGCTTCTCATTTTGCGGCAGCCCCCCTGCTTCTCAATTGCAGGCGGCAGCACCCCCGGTTCCCTGCTTCAGGGGGCCCATCCCTTAAGCTGTGTAAGGGGCCCCAAAATTCCTGATGGCGGGCCTGTGCATACCTCCCAACACGCACGGATTCTGCGGGACTTTCCGCTTCTTCCCGCAGTCCCGCAAAAGGGTTAATTTTCCCGCACTGCAATAGGAGGCAGCACGGAAGCAGGAGGAACCAGAGCAGTTTGTGGAGGACTGTGGCTGCTGAAGGGAACCGGAGCGGTGTGGGGATGTCTGCCGAAGGGAAAAGAGCCGACACATTCCGTGCACAGATGAGTCACCCCGCTCAACAACTTCAATTCACCCCCCCCCCCCCGCGCTCAACAACTTTAATGCGCACCCCCCTCACTCCAGGGGGCCCCTTCAACACTCAAGCCCAGGGGCCCCCCCACCACCCTAAGTCCTGCCTGAACTTTAGTATCACAGATATAACTGGCAGATTGTGGTTATATTATATAAAATAAGACTTACCTACATTGACTTGGTTTTCACTTTCAATAGCCTGGATAAGAAAGAATATATATTTAAATCCATCAACATATGTTATACACAACAAATGCAGTCAAAAGGCTTTTTTTTTTTATAATTCTTCAAAATTTCTGTTTTTCAATGAATAGCAGGACAAGTCCAAAAAAGGCTGACCACCAGAGAAGTCCTTACAAGGATGGGAAAGTTTAACCAAGTCTGAACTAAGACCAATAAAATCCTATATCATATTTATACTGTATATACCATCTATACCATGTAGATTAGAAAGGACAGTGTCCTAGGTCGGCATGAATAAATGAAAGTAAAACAACCCTTATTTAAAATAAACCCTTTCTAAGAAAAAGGACTTCCAATGCCCGACTCATTTTTGAAATGCTAGTTACCTTTATTGACCCCCTTGGCAGTCTCAGATTGGCTCGCCAAAGGATCCTCCAGTGTGCCCGTTTTCCAACGGCTCCATGACAGCACAGCTGGGTAGGGATGAGCTTCGCGTTTGATACGAACGTATGTTCGACTCGAACATTGTCTGTTCGTACCTTCAAAGAAATTCGTACCTTCAAATCGGTCGTTCGCGCCAAATTCGAGTGACGCAAAAGGCCCATAATTCACTGCGGCAGTGCGCGCTGATGATTGGCAAAGCATGCTGTATGTCCTATAGCTATGACCAAGCATTGAAGCCCAATGCGAAACGCGTCAGCTGTCTTTTGTTCCCACTGTATGCTGTTTCTGTAGTGCATCTATTTTACCCTAATAAAGGGCGTTTTTTGAATTTTACTTTCTTTTGAGTGCGGCTGTCCAAACTTCTTCTTCTCATGCTGTATGTCCCGCATGCTTGGCCAATCACAGCGTGCAAAAAACGAAGAGCCATAATTGCCCAAAGCCTGGGTGGCTTTGGCCAATTATGGCTCAGGGATTTAGCACACGCCCCACACTATATAAGCCCGCCTGCTGGGCGGCCTTGTGTAGTGTGTTCCGGCTTGTTAATGAAAACAGTCAGAGAGATTGTCTTTTTAGATAGCTAGATAGAGCAGGCAGGCAGGCTAGTCAGTTTAGCTTAATTTACAGTGTGTAGAGGATATATATATATATACATCCCTAGGAGTTGTACATATATTTATACACTGTATAGCTTAGATAGATCAGTTCTTCCTAATTTACTGGCAGGCAGGTGATCGTGCTATTTAAAGACGGTATAGACACCCAGCAGGTACAATATTTAAAGGAATTTTTTTATTTTTTTTATTTAAGCATCAATAAAATCACTGCTCCTGGAGCAGCGATTTTAATGATGCTTAACTTAAAAAAAAAAAAAAAAAAAATTCCTTTAAATATTGTACCTGCTGGGTGTCTATAGCTTGCCTGTGAAAACGTCTTTGAGAACCCGGGTCTTGCCTGAGGGAACATGTTTTAATGGAAAAAAAAGTTTTAAAAACGGTAATTTTTTCAGGAAAAAAACAACAGTTTTTAAAACTTTTTTCCATGGATACATGTTCCCAGGGGCAAGACCCGGGTTCTCAAAGACGTTTTCCAACAATAACATGAATATTGGTCTTTTAAAGGGAGCTGTGGTGGCTCAACGTGATTGGCACTGCGCTGACAAGCCATTCACCTCTGCAGCCAAGGGTTCGGATCCCGGTCTCGGCTACATGTGAATTGAGTTTGGTGGTCTCAGCCCGGCTCCGGTGGTGTGTGTGGGTGTGCTATGCAAAGGTTACGCCTCTGTGCTATAGTACGCCCATTCCCCCCCACCTCCCCACAAAAACCACCACACTTGCACGCACACAAAATTGGTTTAAAACACATGCACTTTTGCCATGCGGTCTCTTAAAATAAAGAGAGGCGAAGGACCTACGGGGCTGGCTGGGTGGGCTAGGCCCCTCACTCCCTCATAGGGGGAGTCCTCTGCCCCATTGGGGTCCCGTTGGGCCCCAGTTGGGCTCCCAAGAGGAGCAGGTAGGGCGGGGTGTGAGTGGGAGGCCCCCTTCACACCGCCATTGCCACCAGGGGCATGGAGAAGGATGGCGATTGCCTCCGGGGGGAGGGTCTGCCTACTCCCCAACTCCTGCAGTCCGGCTCCTCTCTCTCGAGTTCACGCACAAAAATACACTTTAAAAAAAAAAAAAAGAAAGAAAAAAAAAAAAAGAATATTGGTCTTTAAAATTATCGTTTTTGAATTCGAACGTTCGAGTCCCATAGACTTCAATGGGGTTCTAAATGTTCGCGCGAACGGTCGGTCTGTTCGACGGTTCTGGTGCGAACCGAACAGGGGGGTGTTAGGCTCATCCCTACAGCCAGGTATAAACTCTGCCCCCCTATGCTTACAGGACTTTAACTTATAAATTTGAGCCCATCTGCAGCCTCAGCATTCTTCTTTTTACCTTCTATGTGCAGGACCTAGGTGTGCTTTTTAACCTGGCTAGTCTAAAGGGCTGGTCCTCGGGGTGGCTTATCAAGGCTAACAGCCTTGTCTGGGGTCTGCTGGGTCCATGTCAAGTGGGCAGCAGTATCAACAGAGTCTCCCCTAGGCATGCGCACCCGCGCTGTGCCGGTGTATACAGTCAGATAGCGGAGGTTTGGGGGGCTAAATTTAAGAATGCTTTGTATCCAAATGAATGCTGCATTGCTGGGAATTGTACCTTGCTCCCTGCAGCCACTAGCATACCCCAAACTCCTCCACAGGGAGTACTCTCCCGTTGGTGGCTTCTCACGTTTGCTTTACTATTGTGCCACCCACCTCAAAAAACGCCAGCATTCCCAGCATTTACATTCCTATAGCCAGCTATTGCCTGTTGAAATATAAGACATCTTTTACATTTCTTTGTGCTCTCCAGTTTTTTGGTTTTTTTTTCAGGTGAAAAAGGGGGAGA
>JAJQKJ010000695.1:0-79799 GCA_029574335.1 Rana kukunoris
ACATCATTTATAACCAACAGCAGTTGCTACTATATTACCTGCAGAAAGTTTTCATTTTTTGATTGTTTGAGATGAAGCATCGTACTTAAAGCAGAGTTCCACCCAAAAATGGAACTTCAGCTTTAAGTGTTGGTGATCCCCTGAAGCCACAGCCGGGCGCCCACAGTTAGAATGCCAGCGCCGCGGAGAAGAGCGGAAGAGGATTGGGGCTTTGTATGCCTGCATCGCTAGACCGTGGGACAGGTAATCAGCTTGTGAACTATCTGATTGTAATCCCTTTCTTGTTCAGAACAGGCTATAATGTCATTAACATAGATAATGATGTCTGTCCTCCCGAAACTCCTCTTTTTATTTAGAGCCCTCCCCTGCTATTTACCACGCAGAACGATTGACTCATTACAACGTGACGTGAACAAATTTGTCTGGAGCAATAAGAAGCCCAGATTAGGCAAACTCTTGGTCTATAGACCTAGGTCCTTGGGCGGTCTGGGCCTTCCAAACCTTTGGTTATATTTCCTATCTGCTAGGCTCTTGCAAATGACCCAATGGCATACCCCCCATAGAGGCATCCCCTGGCTCCGATTTGAATATTCCTCAGTAAGCCCATATTACCTCCCGGGTTTGCTATGGTCCAAGGGGGTACGACTTAAAGATCTCACTTCCTTGAATACTGTGGTGGGCCAATCGTTTTACCTCTGGTCACTGTATAAATCCAAATTTTTACTCTCTCCCTCTATCCCCGCACTGGCCTCCTTTTTAGGTGCTCCCTTCTTCCCTGCTGCATTCCCTGACCCGAGGGCCTTCTCTCTCTGGTCCTCCGTGGGCCTAGTGACCTTGGGCTCATTGAGGAAAGACGGGGTAGTCCACTCGTTCCAATCTATACAATCCACCTATGCCTTCCCTCGGTCAGAGTTTTATACATATCTTCAAATTTGGCACTTCTTTGACTCTGAATACCCTGCGGCCCCAGTTGGCCCTGCCTCTGTGTTTGAGGGGCTCTGCGGCCCCTCCTCCAGGGACAGGGGTGGTATTTCTAGGCTATATGATCTCTGGGGGGGTTGGGCCTTCCAGAGAAGTCTTCGGCAGTGTTGAGCTGGGAGCGTGAGACAGGGGAGACAGCTACCCCTGAGGAGTGGGCAGACAGAATCACTAACATGCATAAATGTACTAAGTCCATGGCTGTGAAAGAAACGGTGGTGAAGCTCCACACCAGGTGGTATTACACACCAGCCAAATTGAGTAGATCTTTCCCTAATGTTTCGGAACTCTGTTTCAGGGGTTGCCCCGAGAGGGGGACTCATCTACACATCTTCTGGAGCTGCCCAGCTCTGAGGGATCTGTGGCAGAGGGTATCCGATAGGGTGGCCACTATCACAGGGGCTAACGTAGTATTTACCTATCAGATGTGATGTTTTTTGCAGATATCCCCGGTTCCACTCCCCCTGGACAGAGGTTGGTGCACACCCTTTTCAGTGCTGTCCAGTGGTCCATTGCTCTGCTATGGCGCACCCCGGGGGTCTCCTGGGATAGGGTCCTTAGCCGTATGGCGGCTATTCAGGTCATGGAAAAAGTTTTTCATACTATCATGGATACTATGCAGGTGTATGACTTGAAATGGAGCTCTTGGTCGCCTGACTTACCAATTTGCTGATTGTGCCCTCCTCCAGGGACAGGGGTGGTATTTCTAGGCTATATGATCTCTGGGGGGATTGGGCCTTCCAGAGAAGTCTTCGGCAGTGTTGAGCTGGGAGCGTGAGACAGGGGAGACAGCTACCCCTGAGGAGTGGGCAGACAGAATCACTAACATGCATAAATGTACTAAGTCCATGGCTGTGAAAGAAACGGTGGTGAAGCTCCACACCAGGTGGTATTACACACCAGCCAAATTGAGTAGATCTTTCCCTAATGTTTCGGAACTCTGTTTCAGGGGTTGCCCCGAGAGGGGGACTCATCTACACATCTTCTGGAGCTGCCCAGCTCTGAGGGATCTGTGGCAGAGGGTATCCGATAGGGTGGCCACTATCACAGGGGCTAACGTAGTATTAACCTATCAGATGTGCCTGTTTTTTGCAGATATCCCCGGTTCCACTCCCCCTGGACAGAGGTTGGTGCACACCCTTTTCAGTGCTGTCCAGTGGTCCATTGCTCTGCTATGGCGCACCCCGGGGGTCTCCTGGGATAGGGTCCTTAGCCGTATGGCGGCTATTCAGGTCATGGAAAAAGTTTTTCATACTATCATGGATACTATGCAGGTGTATGACTTGAAATGGAGCTCTTGGTCGCCTGACTTACCAATTTGCTGATTGTGCCCCCCCCCCCCCCCTCTATTGTTACAGGCTATATCCGAATTAGAGGCCCCAGGCATCCAACATTCTCCGATTTTATTTTACTTACTCTCATGTACCCTGTTATTTTTTGGTAACTAACTTGTTCTTTTTTGCTTTTTGTTTTTGTTCTCAATTTTCTTTGTTATGTCATGGCAGGTTCTAAGTATAGTGTCTTCATATTTCACCAATTATGGGCCCTCTCCTCCAAACTTAGGGTTCCAATCGGACATGAACGCCCCTCTAACCTAATGTTTTGTTTTATACTGCTAATTCAGTTGACCATTATTCGATACTAGATCTAATCTCTGTATTAGCTAATGTTTGCCTGTCATGTGCTGTTGTAAGCATGATAATGCTCTATGTTTGTATTTTCTTTTCCTCCTCTAAATAAAAACGTTTGTATTAAAAAAAAAAACATAGATAATGATGTATAGCCATCTGTTTTCTTAATTCCTGGAGTAGAGGCAGGGGTCTGCTTTACTTCTTGAGAAACCCTCTCTGGTAAGTACTTTGTTCACGTTCTCATTCCACATCCTTGCAGATTTATGTTCTTCTGAAGTTTACACACAAGGTTGTCTTCTTGCTCGAACCCTGGTGGTTGATCTATGTAGAGATCTTCCTTAATTTTAGGAAATTATAGGTAAGCAGTTTTAACGTCACGGTGTTTGACTTGCATGTCCTTCCCACCTGCAGCGCAAAGAAGCGATCTGATGGCTAAGTATTTTACGATGGAAGCGAATGTTTCATCGTAATCTTCAACAAAATTCTGGGACTAACCCATGGCAACTAGTATGGTTTTTGTATTTGTGGATATTCCCTTCTACATCTGACTTTACTTTGAAAGTCCAGTTCAGGAGGTAAGTCTGTGAATGTCCAGTTTTTATTTTCTAGAAGTGACTTTAATTCTTCTTCTGCTGCCTTTCTCCATTTATTTGCTTTACGTTTTGTCAGTTTTCCTACAGTAGGTGACCGTGATATTGTGTCAGTCTCGCTCCCTTTCTAGGCGAGATAGACCACCTACGAGCCCCATGGTGGGAGCCAGCGCCGAGCCGGCTCGCCACGATGGGAAAAAGCAGACATAGAAGCGACGGGGATCCGACTTGGATTCCCGCCAATTCTAGCCGCGCCTTTTGGTATGAATCATGAGGGGGAACACCACACCAAATTTTAAATAAAAATGCAGCATGGGTTTCCCTCCAGAAGGATAGCAAGTCTATTCTTTTATATTATTTTATATTCAAATTCATTCTATACGAAACTCGAACTTCAGAAGCCATCTTCCGAAATTCGAATTTCGTATAGAATGAACTTAAATTTGAATAGAAAAGATTAGAATAGAATAAAAAATAATAGAAAACAATAACATAGAAAAACAATAGGACATAATAAAAAAAATATTGTATGTGTGTGTAATTATATATAATATAGTATTTTTGATTCTATTCAAATATTTTCGATTCAAATTCAGTTAACTTTTTCAAAGTCGAATTCTTTCAAATGCAGTAGAATTTTATCGAATGCGGTAGAATTTTTCGAATACGAAATGAAAAGAAATTCGAAACAAACAAATTTAACTAAACTAATTTGGTTAAATAACGAATCAAAACAAAATTAAACTAAACAAATTTTTTCATCCTACACAGTTTTAAACCTTGTGGACAGCCTTCCCAGAATAGTGGAAGCTGTTATAGGTGCAAAGGGTGGGTCAACTCAATATTGGACCCTACGGACTAAGACTGGGATGCCATTAAAGTTCATGTGCATGTAAGGACAGGTGTCCCAATACTTTTAAAAATGTAGTGTATGTGATCCTAGCATCAGTGCTAATGTGACCTAATGTTGTGGAGATTTTCTGTAAGGTTAAAGACTTTGTTCATGACTATGAGCATGTTCAAAACACTTTGAGCATGATCTCTGTTTATATATTTGGAGAATCAATACCAGTGGATAATATCTTGCAGATCCTAAGTGCCGGTTCACACTTGGGCGGTACGACTTCTCACGCGACTCGGCAAGGCGATCTGCAGACGACTTCAGAGGCGACTTGCAAAATGATTTCTGTATTGAAGTCAATGGAAGTCGCCCCCCAAAGTAGTACAGGAACCTTTTTCTAAGTCGGAGCGACTTGAGTTGCTGCCATTAGAACGGTTCCATTGTACAGAACGGGACGCGACTTGTCAGGCGGCTGAGTCGGCTGACGAGTCCCCCTGTGTGAACCGACTCTTAGAACAGTGCTTCACCACACTGGTTTAATATTGATGATAATTCATGTGTGCTTTATTTGAACAGTGAAGGATAACTTTAAAACAATTGGATACATGTGACTAGGGTATGTCAAGTTGTCGAGCTGTCTGAAGCAGAGGTGCAAAGAATTAGTGAACTTTGTCAGTAAAGACTATTGAAATTATTTTTTTCCTATAATTGACCACCCTTTTGTATAGTTTGGAAATATACGACATCTTGGATCATAGCGATGCTGAGATAAATTCTCAAAAATAACCCAGATTCATGTGATTGGAGAGGAAGGTGTTGAACATACAGTGGTACTCACATGTGTTAATAAATGTCAGTTGAAATTGAAGGTTGGATATCTGTGACATATTCAAGTCAGCTGAGCTCAGAGGTTAATTCAAACATTTTCTACACTCTTGTTACTGGAGGGGACAGAAGTTATACAGCAACTGTAAGAACATCTTGAAATAATAATAATTAATATAAAACACAAGTGAATCAATCAACCTCAGTCCAAAAAAAACTCTCTCCCAGCGCACATAGATATAACTGATACTACTGTATTTATTTATTAAGTATTTAAAAAAAAAACACAAAAAGCAGCTACTATAAAAACTTGTATGCTTTAAAATATCCTTAAATCATTAAATAAAATATCCTATAACATTAGCTTTGCTACATGGGATAAAAACTTACACCCAGCATGTCTAAATAATCATGAGAAAATTGTCCAAAGTAAGAAAAATCAGTCCATTAGATATATATTTTCTCAAAATTACATCCAAATGAATCCACGGCTCCTGTCACCACACCCCATCAGTCCTCTACACTAAAGTATTTCACTCACCAGAAACGTAATAGAAAAATGCCTGTATAAGAATCCTATCCTATCAGGAGTCTGGGACCATCTTTCCATCTGGGTATTACTCATAACAACAAAAAAGAGGGCACATAGCGTAATCCTTTTTCTAGATTTATTTAAACAATCCCCCCTTTCCAGATGTACACTTACAAAGCTAAAAAACATGAAAGCATGGTCACCACGCGGCTGTTCAAGCTAGAAGCAAATGTTGTCTGAACCTGGGTTCCACTGCGTTCTGAGAAATACAAGTAGTGGTGAGACACAGACATACCTGCCGAGCCTTACTATTCTCATGCTTTAATGTTTTTTACATTAGGATTACCAAAGGCCAATTCTTGCTTTCATCAAGAGTACCTCTAGAAAGGTTAAAAGGTGAAGACACCACCAACACCCTAAGCCCAATTTTTGTGCACCTGTTGCTTATATCCAAAGCCTGTAAAAGAGACACCAGACTTTATGTAAAAAAAAAAAAGAAAATGTTAATCTTGGCCTTAGTGTACTATAATGTGGCTTCTTCACATAAAGCATGCTCACTCTGGTGCTCAAATTTGTTATTTCCACCCAAAGCCTGCCAAAGAGACACCTGAATGGTGGCCTCATCATACATACTGGCTCCCCAAGCCGTTATTTACTAAATAAATAAAATATGCAGGGAAAATCTATACAAATGTCAGTTTTGCTGCAGCAGGTTCTATACACGGTACATATGTGCCACTTTACATGAATACTAAGGGAACACCCCAGGCACTATATTTAACCACTTCCATACCAGGCACTTACGCACCTTCCCGCCCAAGCCAATTTTCAGCTTTCAGCACTGTCGCAATTTGAATGACAATTGCGCGATCATGCTACACTGCACCCAAACAAAATTGGCGTCCTTTTTTCCCCACAAATAGAGCTTTCTTTTGGTGGTATTTGATCACCTCTGCGTTTTTTTTTTTTGCGCAACAACTAAAAATAGAGCGAAGATTTTGAAAAAAAAATACGTTTTTATTTTTTTCTGTTAATTTTTTTGTAAATGAGTATGTTTTCTCTTTCAATTACGGGCACTGATATGGTGGCACTGATGGGCACCGATGAGGTGGCACTGATGGGCACCGATGAGGTAGTTCTGATGGGCACCGATTAGGTAGCACTGATGGGCACTGATAGGCGGCGCTGGTATGGGGCACTCATAGGCGGCACTGATGGGCACTCATGGGCGGCACTGATGGGCACTCATGGGCGGCACTGGGCACTCATAGGCGGCACAGATGGGCACTCATAGGCGGCACAGGTGGGCACTCATAGGCGGCACAGGTGGGCACTGATAGGCGGCACAGGTGGGCACTGATAGGTGGCACAGGTGGGCACTGATAGGTGGGCACTGGGCATGGATTGGCACTGACAGACACTGGGGTGGCACTGATGATCACTGAGGGGTGGCACTGATGGATCACCTGTTGCCAATCAGTGCCCATGTGTGGGCACTGATTGGCATTATTGGCATTATTTTTTTTTTACTGCCCCTTTTTTTTTTTTGTAAGTACCTGGTGGTCTAGTGTGGGCACTCCCTGGTGGTCCGTGTGGCGATCCGAGGGGGGGGCTGCGCTGATAAACAATCAGCGCGAACCCCCCCCTGTCAGGAGAGCCGCTGATCGGCTCTCCTGTACTCGCGTCTGTCAGACGCGAGTGAGGAAGAGCCGTCGGCGGCTCTTCCTGTTTACATCGTGATCAGCCGTGATTGGACACGGCTGATCACGTGGTAACGAGGCTCCGCCGGAGACTCGTTACCGAGATCGGAGGTGCAGGGTGTCAGACTGACACCCCGCATCACCGATCGCCGCGCTGCGCGCTCCTACGGGCGCGCGCGCCATTGAAATCGTGCTAAGCCGTTTGAGAACGGCTAGTCACGATTTCATAACCACTTCCCGGCCGTAAATCGGCTATTGGCCGGGCGGGAAGTGGTTAAAAGAATTTTTTAAACTTTATTGTTTTACATCATCATCAAAATTACTGCTCTTTTAAAAACAATATTAAAAAAAAAATGCATTGGTACATGTCCCCCAGGGATATAGCTGGGTCCCCATACCTTTTATTAACTTACATATAAGCCTTCAAAATAGGGACATTTAATTTTTCAAGTTCGGGCCCCATAGACATCAATGGGATTTGTACTCAGAGTCTCAGGTAATCGTGCTAGGAAAAGGTCTGAGAGCATAACATGGAAAGTGACCTGAGGTGTGCCGGCGGTCATGTGGTCAGTATGCCTAAAAGATGGCATACCCAAGTAGAAGTAAAAGAGAAGAAATAGCAACAAAAAAGGGAAAGGGGTCTGGGACCATCTTTCCATCTGGAGTCTGGGACCATCTTTCCATCTGGGTATTACTAGCTAGGCTGAGCCACCTGAGGCAAATCAGGCTAATTAAAAACGTAGCACTCAAGCCTATGAACCTAAAGAAGTGTCAGGCAAGTGATGTGAGTAGTAAGATGAGTAAGCGGATGAGGGGACTTGCCACCGCACAAGCCCATAAACGTGACAAGTAACCAGCAGTGGAGTGTGGAGTGTAGCCATGAGATCTAAAGTGAAGATATGAACCTGACATGTATGCAAAGACAATGAAAATGAAATGTAGATAAGTGTAGGACTAACCATGACAGTCTCGGGAATAACGTGATAGGAACACTGCCGTGGTGTGATGTTGTAACCTACAATGTGAAAAAAATAACCAAACGTACCAATAATACAAAGTATGAGCCGGACTGAGAATGTCACAATCCCATGAGTTTGCAAAGGCCGAGCAACCTGAGGCGTAGCAGGCAAATTAAAAATATAAACTCAGGCCTGATGAACCTGAAGACGTGTCAGGTCATTATATGAGTAGCGAAATGTCAAGATGCATGAAACGTATGAGAAACTGATGAGGACTTGCCACCGTACAAGCCAAATATAAACGCTCATCTCAATCCGTTGGTACCCATAAACATGATGGGTGAAACCCCCCAGCGGTGAAACGCCATGAATCTAACATGGACATACCAATACTACCAACTAGGAAAACATCACGACTGAAACCTGCATGAGAAACATAAAATTGCATGAGAAATGTAAACACCCGAGAACCTGAATAGCATGAGAAACTTAAAATTGCATGAGAAAATGAAAAAACATGAGAACATAAATTGCATGAGAAACTTAAAAATTGCATGAGAACATAAATGCATGAGAAACGAAAAAAACATGAGAACATAAATTGCATGAGAAACGTGAACAACCGAGAACATGAGTAGTATGAGAAATGTAAACACTTGATAACATAAAAATACCATGAGAAACGTAATCCCATGAGAAACATAATCGCATGAGAACATGAATACCATGCAAAACAAAATCGCATGAGAACATGAATACAAAACATGAAAACCATGAGAAACGTAATCGTATGAGAAACATAATTATATATATACAAAACATGAATTGCATGAGAAATGTGATCGCATGAGAACATGAATACAAAACATAATTATCATAAGAAACGTAATCGCATGAGAAACGTAATCGCATGAGAACATGAATACTATAAAACCATGAGAAACGTAATCGCATGAGAACATGAATACTATAAAACCATGAGAAACTTAATGCATGAGAAACGTAATCGCATGAGAACATGAAAAACAAAACATGAGTACCATAAAAAACGTAATCACATGAGAAATGTAATCGCATGAAAACATGAATACAAAACATGAATATCATGAGAAACGTAATTGCATGAGAAACGTAATCGCATGAGAACATGAATAATATAAAACCATGAGAAATGTAATCGCATGAGAAACATAATCGCATGAGAAACATGAATAGCATAAAACATGAGAAACGTAAATCGCATGAATTGAAATAGCATACAGTCTCTGAATGACTACATACACTCACTGAGCTCGCAAAACTGAATACTGATCACATACACACTCCAACCAGAATCCTGAGACAGGGGAGATAGAATGAGAAAGCTGATTGACAAGGTCGAGTCCGATAAGTCAGATAACTGCCAGTATCTAATATATGGAAGGAAGGACGTACTCTCTCATCTATACATGCTGTACTGGGGGGGCAGGCCCCTGCCCCCCCGACCAGCCCCAAGAGTGACACACAATGCCACCACCTCCCCACCATGCAGGAACACCCCCAAACAACCCCCTCCCCCTCCAGACACAGAGACTCATACCACAAATGACAAAGCTGCCCAATGTTCCGATATGCCCTGCTATGCAACACCCACCTGTAGACATGCCCCCTGTGAATCTTGCATGCTCCAGCAAACAACCATCCCCCACAACTCACCTCCCATCTTACCTACCTCCATCCTCTCTCTGCCTGACCACCCATGCCGGCCACCACAGGGGAAGCGTGAGCAAATAAAAGTCTCTAACTGGCGACTTACGGCAGACACGTGACATGTTACACAGCATCAGAAGTGGGCAGCCCCTCCCCCACCCACAGACCCCCCCAATACCTAAGTCTGCATGATTAGCGAACAGGTAAGCTCCGCAGCAGCCACACATCCCCCTGTAAGTAAACCGGAAGTGATGTCACAGGAACTGATCTGTAACATGGGAGGTGTCACACAAGAGAAACGTCGCCCAGAAAGGAGGATAGAGGGCAGGTTTAAATACCTCCCAACTCCTCCTACAAATTCAGGCTGACCTGCAGTCAGCCTTCCATTTGTCGTTCGGGTCTGATCTTTTGCGATGTTCGAGAGTTCTGGCATGAACTGGGGGGGGGGAGTTCAGCCCATCTCTAAAGTCTATACACATGTACGACTAAATTAGGCAGACCACTAATGAACTGTGAAGATTTTTAGTTTTTCTTTTAAATCAAAGAGGTTTTAATTGAACAGGTAGGTATACAACAACTTCCAATGTACAGGTACAGAAATTAGCTTTTTAACAATTAGCATATACACAAACATAGTAGTCATAGTCATGGCTAAGCACTAGTTAAGTGCGAAACGCGTCGGCTGTCCTGTTTGTGGTTGCGGTGACTGTACATGTTCCAGTTTGACAATAAAGACAACTTTTCTTTTAAAGTCTTCCCGGAGTGCGGCTGTCCATCTTCCTCCGCTTATTGCTATTGCCACCTGCATCGCCAGCACCTTGGTAATCCGACCGTCCCTGATTGTCTACAAGGCTCACCTGGAGCGGTTAATCTCTCTCTCTCTGGTCCTGGTCAATGATAGAGGTTACTATCCCATTGACCCAAAGCTCCAAGACCTTGGCAAGGATTTTCACATCGCTCTGAAGGAAGGAAATAGGCCTGTAGGAGCCAGGGTCAACAGGATCCTTCCCCGGCTTTAGTAATAGAATCACATTTGCTCTGCACATAGAATCGGGGGGGGGTACCTTCCTCCAGAGAGGCATTAAAAACCTGTAACAGTTCTGGCAGTAACCGTTCACCATATTGAGTGAACACCTCCATAATAGGGAGGCCATCCTTTCCAGGTGCCTTACATGTGGGTAGCTGCCACAACCTGTCAACGATAACGGTGGTCTCCATAGCAAATTTGCAACGAGATCACCGTTATCGGTGGCGGGAGAGGGCCCCCCTCCAGTGGCTCTCCCGCGCCCTCCGCCGCTTACCGGAGCCATCCGTAGTGGTGGAGGTGTTTGGGTCCTCTCCCCTGCTCGGCTGGGATACGAGTGAGGGCAAGATGGCCCCCACCTGTCCCCATAGCAGGGCGGAAGTGATGTCAAAATGTCACTTCCGGCCATGCTTCTTAACCACATGCGGCCCGCGCTATAGCCGAATGACGGCTACAGCGTGGACCTGAATATCCAACCCGCCGTCAATTGACGGCCACTCCTTTTGGCATTCCCCGCCCTTGGACACAGCCAATCACAGATCGCGGCAATCAGAGTGGCCGTTTGCTATGCGATCTGCGCGGCCAATGACAGATGATCTCATATGTAAACATATGAGATCATCTCTCATTGCCGTTTTACACAGAGACAGCGTCCTGTCTCTGGAGAGGAGACCAATCTGTGGCCCTTGTACATAGGGACACATATCGATCATCTCCCCAGTCACCCCCCCCCCACAGTTAGAACACTATGTAGGGAATACATTTAACCCCTTCCTCACCCCCTAGTGTTAACCTCTTCAATGCCAGTCACATTTATACAGTAATTAGTGCATATTTATAGCACTGGTCGCAGTATAAATGTGAATGGCGCCAAAAATGTGTCAAAAGTGTCTGATGTGTCCGCCATAACGTCACAGTCCCAATAAAAATAAATAAAAATAATAAAAAATAATAAATCTGTCCCCTATTTTGTAAGCGCTCATTGCGTTTTTTTTTTTTACCAAAAATATGTAGAAGAATACGTATCGCCCTAAACTTAGAAAAATATGTGTTTTTTTTTAAATCTGGATATTTATTATAGCAACAAGTAAAAAATATTGTATTTAAAAAAAAAAATTCGCTCTTTTTTGTTTATAGCGCAAAAAATAAAAACCGCACAGGCAATCAAATACCACCAAAAGAAAGCTCTACTTGTGGGGAAAAAAGGACGTCAATTTTGTTTGGGAGCCACGTCGCACCACTGCGCAATTGTTAGTTAAAGCGACGCAGTGCCAGAAGCTGAAATTTCACCTGGGCAGAAGGGGGGTATATGTGCCCAGTAAGCAAGTGGTTAAAGCAATATTTTCTGGTTGTCATTTTTATTTTTTTTGCATTTTAGTCTAAATATGAGATCTGAGGCCTTTTTGACCTCAGATCTCATATTTAAGAGGACCTGTAATGCCTTTTTCTATTACAAGGGATGTTTACATTCCTTGTAATAGGAATAAAAGTGATCCTTTTTTTTGTGTGTACAAATTATTAAAATAAATACAAATAAATAAGAAAACAAAAAATATTTTTTTTAAATCGCCCTGTCCTGACGAGCTTGTGCGCAGAAGCGATGGCATACGTGAGTAGTGCCCACATATGAAAGCGATCATTAGAGCGAGAGCAATAATTCTAGCTTTAGACCTCCTCTGTAGCTCAAAAGATGCAACCTATAGAATTTTTTAAACGTCGCCTATGGAGATTTTTAAGGGTAAAAGTTTGATGCCATTCCACGAGCGGACGCAATTTCGAAGTGTGACATGTTGGGTATCATTTTACTCGGCGTAACATTATCTTTCACAATATACAGTGGGTGACCGCGATATTGTGTCAATCTCGCTCCCTTTCTCGGCGAAATTGACCACCTGCGAGCCCCATCGCGGGAGCCAGCGCCGAGCTTGCTTGCCGCGATGGAGACAAAGCTGTCATAGAAGCGACGGGGATCGGACGTGGATTCCCGCGAATTCTACACGTGGGCGGCGTTTGTTATGAATCCTGAAGGGGAAGTCTCCGCCGGATTTTAAATAAAAATCCGGCATGGGTCCCCCCCTCAGGAGCATACCGGGCCCTTAGGTCTGGTATGAGTTGTAAAGAGACCCCCCCTACGCCGAAAAAGGGCGTGGGGGTCCCCCCACAATCAATACCAGACCCGTATCCAAAGCACGCCAGCCGGCCGGTCAGTAGGGGAGTGGGGGCGAGCGAGCGCCCCCCCCTCCTGAGCCGTACCGGGCAGCATGCCCTCAACATGGGGGGGTCAGGCGGCCCCCCCACCCTAGAGCACTCAGTCCCCATGTTGATGAGGACAGGGCCCCTTCCCGACAACCCTGGCCCTTGGTTGTCGGGGTATGCGGGCGGGAGGCTTATCGGAATCTGGGAGCACCTTTTAATAAGGGGGCCCCCAGATACCAGCCCCCCACCCCAAGTGAATGAGTATGGGGTACATCGTACCCCTACCCATTCACCTGCAAGAAAAGTGTAAACACAAATAAACCACATAGGGTATTGAAATATTTTATTAGTTGGCCGCCGGGGGGGGGGGGGGTGTGGTCGCTTTTATAAAAACGCCCCCCCTTTGTCCATTGATACATGTTCCCTGGGGCAAGACCCCGGTTCTCAAAGACGTTTTACGACAATGACTTGCATATTAGGCTTTGAAATGAGCACTTTTGAATTCGAACGTTCAAGTCCCATAGACTTCAATGGGGTTCTAAATGTTCGGTCTATTCGATGGTTCTGGTGCGAACCGAACGCGGGGATGTTTGGCTCATCCCTACTCACTTTTAATCCTGACAGAAAATATCTCTCCAAAAGGATACACCATACATTTGCATTCTTGGTAGAGTAGAGAAGGGTTAGAACCTCCAACAATGCTTTTATTGCTTTCTGCTCCTTCCTGACAACTCCACACGCTCTTTCTTGTTTAGGCATCACAGGAACAGGTCGTGATAGAAAAGGCCTCCAATGGGGTTACAGACAGAAATAAAAATGTGACAGAATTTTGACCCCTAATTAACTTTATCTAGAAGCAGTTAAAACAATTGTTGACATTTAGGGTTTACAGTAAGCCATAGGAGCACAATACTTTGAAATGTTTTGTCTTATTTATTTTTTTTTACATGCAGCATTTAGTGAACTTTAACTGAATTATTTTAGGTTTCCAGTTTTATTCAGCTTGCACTTAATCTGTGGTTGGATTACATAACCAGAATACCCTAGGCAGTTTGACCCAATTCTAAAACTGGGTTACAGCCCTGACCTTGGATCATTGACCTAATTCTCAAATCAATTTGTCAGGAGCAGCCAAGCTGTTATGTCAGCTAATATTAGAAACTGCTTTAAGTGATATATGTCTTGTTGCAGCGATACATAGAATGGTTGATCAGACAAAAACTGAATAATGTAAAAATGCAATTTATCTTCCCTCCTCGGTCAATGTAGCTTCATAAAACCATAACGGTTATTCTGATTGAAACTGGCACTTTCCAAGAGTCACAGGTATCACTCACTAATCTCTCATTTTTAACTGTATTTGCATAGCTGTTTTTCTATGATTTTACTAGTCCACTGATGTATTTTTCATAAATCCGATTTAGTTTCCCATTCATTTTTATATAACTTTGTTCCATTTTAATCCACATTTCAGGCTCAATCCCTGCAGTAAGTACTGGGTGTTACAAAACTGGGATGGGATTAAAGGGGTATTGTTAATAAAACTGGAGCTTACTCTGCTCAAATTACAATTCATCTTCACTCCTAAGTCAACGTAGCTTCACAATAAGGTATGCCTTGTACACACTATCGGAATTTACGATGGAAAAAGTCAGACAGGATTTTTTTCATTGGATATTCTGATCGTGTTAAACCGGAATTTAGAAAGAGAACATGAAATTCCATTTGTCTGTAGCGAACTCCGATAGAGGAAAAAAACATGCATGCTCAGAATCAAGTCGACGCATGCTCAGAAGCATTGAACTTAATTTTTCTTGGCTCGTTGTAGTGTTGTACGTCACCGCTTTTTTGGCGGTCGGAATTTGGTGTGACAGTGTGTATGCAAGACAGCTTGAACGGAATTCCGATCGTGTGTACAAGGAATTACATGTTCCTAGAGTCACAGGTATCACCCACCAACCTCCCATTTTTAACACTCGTGTATTTTTCATAAATCTGATTTTGTATCCCATTAATTTTTAGATAACATTGTTCCATTTTAACCACTTCAACCCAGAAGATTTGGCTGCTCAATGACCAGGCCATTTTTTGCAATTCGGGAAACTGCGTTGCTTTAACAATTGCTCGGTCATGCGACGCTGTACCCAGTGCAGTCGCTGTAGATCCGAGGGGGACATGCAAAGAAGATTAAAAAACATAATTTTAGGTTGCACATGATTGGATGATAAAATCAGCAGAGCTTCCCCTCATTTCAGATCTACCCCTCAGATTTACAGCGATTTATATATTTTTTCCTCAGTTTAGGCTGATAAGTATTTTTCTACATATTTTCTACATATTTTTGGTAAAAAATCCCAAGAGTATATTGATTGGTTTGCGCAAAAGTTAAGGGCCCAGATTCACGTACATCTGTGCATTATTGGACCGGCGTAGCACACCGCCTTTACGTTAGACGTGCGCAATTTTGCCGCGTAATCACCCTATTCTCGTAGCTTTTGCGCAGGAAATTGCGCATACGTAACGTTTTTCCAGAGGCGTAAGGAGGAGTAATACAAATTGGGAGGGACGTGGGCGTGTTACATTGAAATGAGCCGTGACCCCATGCAAATGAAGGGCCGGCCGGCTCGCGCATGCGCGCTTGAACGAGACCATGTCAGCTCCGATGTGCGCATGCTCACAACTCGGGAGCGGCGCAATCAGTGAAATTGGAAATGGACTAGGGCAACGTTGTGAACTACGCAAACAGCATAAATAGACACACACACACGCACTTCCTTTGCAAAAGTACATCCCTTTGTCCCTTCCCATTTAACAAAGTGCTTTTGTTCTTGTTGTTCGTTGCGGTGTGTTTTGTAGTTGTCAGATTAGTGTTCTGTGTGATCAAGTGGTTGTTGTTAGATTTTTGAAAGTGGTTTTTGATAAGTGTTTGAGAGACTGTTTGTTTGATTGATATATTTCTTTTTGTTTCTTTTCCTGCTGTATTTTTTTTTTTTTTCAAATTTTTTTTTTTCTTTGTCTTTTTTTTTTTTGCTGGAAATTTTTTGCATTTGCAGGTCATTTTTTTTTTTTATGTGGGGGTGACATTCCTGCCGGAAAAGGGGTGTCACCCTCAATTTTGGTGGAGAAGGGTTCCCCAGGACCAGGGAGAAGTGATCCCCAGGTCCGTGTGAATGGTGTATGAATGTACAGTGACATAATTGGAGCCTTGGCGTGGTGTTTCTGCTCACAAGTCCAGCATGGTGGACTGGTGCCAATCCAATTTGATGTGGATGTGGGGTGTGTGTGCTAGGGACCACAGAAGTGTGCATGCATGCATTCTCATTGTGCCATGATTAATGTGTATGTTTAACGTGCAAAGATGCCCAATGTGAGCTGTCTCCTGGCTGCTCTTCCCTCAGAAGACGAGTTAACCTCGGTTAGGGGGGGATTGTCTGGTTCAGGGGTCAGGTCATCACGTAGGTCAATCTGCAGGCCCTTTCTTTCTGCAAAGTTGTGCAGCATGCAACATGCACCGATGATCTGGCACACGAAGTTTGGGGAGTACAAGAGGGTACCCCCAGACTTATCCAGGCATCGGAAAACGTGACTTTAGGATGCCAAAGGTGCGCTCCACCACTGCACGTGTTTGAGCATGTGCTTGATTGTATCTTTCCTCTCCTGGAGTTTGGGGGTTCCGGATAGGAGTCATGAGATGGGGTTCCAGTGGATATGCAGAGTCACCTGTAAGGGAAAAGACAGGAGGATGTTAGTCATGCATGTGCCCCTTGTGATGTGCATCATGGGAGGGGATAGTCATGCCTGCCACCCATGTCACTCACCAACCAGCCAGGTGTCCCCATACACGTTCTGATCAAATTCCATTCGGATGTGGCATTGATTGTAGATGTAGCTGTCATGGCTGGACCCTGGGTGTTTGGCACGGACGTGCCATATGAGGCCTTGGGCATCGACTATCACCTGTACATTGATGGAATGCCAATGCTTCCGATTGCGGTACATGTGCTCTGTCTCCTGGGGGGGCTGGAGTGCCACATGTGTGCAATCAATGGCCCCCACAGTGCTTGGGAATCTGGCAATTCTGTAGAAATCTGTCATTGCCTTCAGCCGCAGCTCCTCAGTGGTGGGTTTGATGATTTGGTTGGCCATGCGTCTGAGTATTGCAGGGACAACCTGGTGCACACATCTGCTCATGGAGGAATGTGACATCCCAGCCACCACTCCACTTGTACGCTGAAAAGAGCCACTGGCAAGGAAATGGAGTGTTGCCAGGACCTTGACCAGTGGCTGCACTGCATGTGAGCGGTGTGTTGGGCTGGTGATGTCCTCCTGCAGGGTTGTGGTTAATTCCAGGATGGCATGAGGGGTGAATCTGAAGATGCGATACACCTCAGAATCACTCATGCCAAACAGGTCTATGCGGGTACGGTATATTCTCTCCCGTGCCATCCTCCGTGCCATCCTCTGTGCCCTCCTCCTTCTTTGTTCATCTAAAGTCAGTAGTATAGCTATGCGCGACGATGCCCCTGGCATGTTGGCATACAGATTGTTGAGCAACACGTGTGACTGCTGAGCTGCTCACTAACAGTGTTGCTTTATCTAACAAGTAGACTTTTTTTCTTTTTTTAGACCAGCTTTTATCAGCTCTAATTTTAGACAGGACATTTTGCTGTTGCGCACACTGCGTCGCCTGCGCTGCCCCAACGTTGTTTTGTGGATCCCCGTAAGTCCCTCATTAGCATATTTGACTAGCAAATCAATGGTGTGTCTATCGCACTTTTGCGCGGACGGATGCGCCAGTCTAACGAAATTACGCGGGACAAAATTTTTTTGCGTATCTCGTTCTGGGGATGCCGCGCAACGAAACGCACGCGCACATTTAGACTTACGCACGCGCATCTCCTGTTGCGCAGGCGTAATCGCTCTGTGAATCTGGGCCATAGTGTCTACAGGGGATAGATTTATGGCATTTTTATTATTATTATTTTTTTTTTACTAGTAATGGTGGTGAGCAATGATTTTTATCGGAACTGCGATACTGCGGTAGACAGATCGGGCACTTTTGACACATTTTTGGGACCAGTGACTATTATACACGTGCGCCCCCTAGTGACCAAAGGTGAAGTGACGTAAGGTAATGTTTTTTCGCCCAGGGGAGCCAACCTGCCGCATAAAAACTGTGGCGGTTGGTCCAGAAGAGGTTAAAGACAAACTTCAGGCTTAATCCCTGCAGTAAGTACCGTATTTGCCGACGTATAAGATGACTGGGCGTATAAGAAGACCCACTAATTTTCCAGCTAAAACTTTGGTTTTGGGATATACTCGCCATATGACCCTTCCTACTAGTCTGTCTGGAAGCTGTGGGGTAGCCGGAACAACCGCTGACAGGAAAAAACATTGACAGGAACAGGCTTTATTCAGCTTTTTTCAAATCTCACTGTGCCCATTATATGCCTCACTGTGCCATTACATGCCTCACTGTGCCATCAACATGCCTCACTGTGCCATCAACATGCCTCACTGTGCCATCAACATTCCTCACTGTGCCATCAACATGCCTCAATGTGCCATCAACATGCCTCACTGTACCATCAACATGCCTCACTGTCCTATTCTTATGCCTCATTGTGCCATCCCATGCCTCACTGTGATGTCAACATGCCTCACTGTGCCATACCTTATTCCTGTACTGCAGATGTCCATTATTTAAAAGCCGTGCCTCCTCCTCATGCCGTTCTGTGACAGGTGCCTGTGTTCCGCCTATCACGGAGGTCCTCTCGTCCAAAGCTGAGGATGAGAAGACATCCCTGATAGACGGAACACCGAACAGGGGCTCTGCTGGGAAACCAAGTGTTCCGCCTATCACGGAACACCACAAGGAAGAGGTGTAGCTTTTGAATAAGGGATCCCCGAGACAGGTACCGGCGTATAAGACGACCCCCGGGTTTTGAGGCAAGTTTTTAAGCCCAAAAGGTCATTTTATACGCTGGAAAATACTGTACTGGTTGTTGCAAAACTGGGATGGGATTAAAGGGGTATGGTTAGTAAAACTGGAGCCTAGTCTGCTCTGCTCAAATTACAGAACTGAGAAGTAAGTAATGCACAGACTGTAGGGGTCCAGAGAATGTAAGGAATGGAGTGCAAAGGTCCGGAGTAAATAATTGATGCCTACCATACACACATGTTCCACAGTTCTTATTCTCTCAAAAATACTCATAATTACTCAGCTAAGAGTGGAGAGAAAGAAAGGGTAAAGAGAGAGGTGGTGAGAAAGAAAGGTAGTGAGGAAGAGGAAAGGAGGGGCAAAAGAGATAAGTGGTTAGGTGAGATGGGGGTAAGAAAGACAGAGGAAAAGGAGAGATGGAGAGGTCATAGAGAGGGGGGAAAGAGAGAAAGAGGGGTGTCAGGGAGGGTGGAGAGAGAAGTGAGGGGTTGAGTGAAAGAAGAGGGGAAAAGAGGTGGGTAGAAGAATGGGGGGGGGTGTTCAGAGTACAGAATGTGTTTACAGCTCAATCACCAATTATGGACTTCCCTGCCCAGTCTTAGTCATAAAGCTTGGTCCCTCTGCTGTCCTCCATGGTCAGATAGTGTACAAAAATAACCCTTCACTTGCATGTCAGGCTGTACACAGTATGTGCAGCTCCCCAGGCACCAGAAAGCAATCGGAAATCACACTAGACATTTAATATGCCTAAAAAAGCCCTGTGTGAATGAACCCTTAGAGAGCTGCAGGCTGTAATTTTAAAATCTGCCACTGGTGCCCACTGCCCAGTGACATGACAACCCCCTCCAGAGTACTGCAACAAGTGGCTGGAGTGTGGACAGACTCACTCAGCTGTCGGTTCCTGTCTCCACCCACTGCCTATCAGACCTGCAGCACAGAGCTGAGGAGACATTTCAGAGCACTCCCCTTGGCTCGGTGTTACAGGACTAATAGGCAGAGGAATAGAATACATTGCAGACGATTGCATGAGAAGTTAGGACCCAGAACACACAGCACTAGATGTGGGACACATGCCCAATGCCAGTTATGCCCTTGAGTTGACTTGTTTACAAATAAAAAACTGGGAAGGTCTGACACCACTTAGGCCACAATAGAAAATTAAAGCGGAGCTCCATCCTAAAGTGGAACTTCCGCTCATTGGATTCCTCCCCTCTCCAGTGCCACAATTGGCACCTTTTCGGGGGGAGGGGGGACAGGATACCTGTCTTTGACAGGTATCCTTTCCCACTTCCGGGAGTCCGGCCATGGCCATGACATGGCAGTGGCATCACCGCGGGGCTCCCTCATCCTCCTCCCCTGCCCGCCGGGCTAATAGGGGAGAGGAGCAGGGCCTCACACATGCGCAGTAGGGTTCCCGACGTGAAGCCAAAAGGCTACGCTGCCAGGTTCCCTTACCAGCAATGGAACCCTACTGTCGGCATCGAGGGACAGCAGGACAGGTAAGTATCCATTTATTAAAAGCCAGCAGCTGCAGTATTTTTTTTCCCCGGACCTCCTCTTTAAGAGTGGAATGCATTTCTGGTAGATTACCAAGCATTTTCTGTAAATGCAAGACCTTTAAAGGTCAAACACACAGGGACTGTATATGTGTTACTTTATTTTATTTTGCTACAACATACATTCAAAATATATTTTAGTATACGTTGTAACTAGGGAGGGGATCACAGTTATATTTTATACTCAACAAATTCTAGTACAGTAACCTACGCTTAAGCTTTACCTTTTTTTTATATATTTTGTCCTCCACCTATGTGGTCAGTAAGAGCTTTGACATGTATGGGTCAGGGACACGTTTAATCCCTAAGGCCTACAAAGATTTCAGTTATGCAGGCAGTGGTAAGTAAAAAACATTTTCTTGTATGAAAGAGCTTTTATAGCTTTAGCAGAAAACATTCAACACACAGCTACCCTTATGATTATACTCAAGCCAAATGACTACAGTAGAACAGGCAATTTTAACCTAAGCTATACACTGCCCAGCATTCTAGAAATGTTGCATAACTGTACTTTTTTAAGTTCATTCTTTCTCATTATAACAAGGCATAGTGTTTATTTTTAGTAATGTCATCAGTGGCATTGCAGCAGAGCTTTGAGCAGTATCTGCTTGACCCCAAGAGAACATGTGAGCTAAACTGTGACCAATTACTGCAAATTTTTCTCCCCCTCTTGTAACAGCTACTCAGTTGAACAGAAGCTAAAATATTTCTGTTTAGAGCATTTATTAAAGCAAAGTCTTATTTATTTCTCCAAGTTACTTACAAATTAAAACTCTTTGGCCCAGATTCACAGAGCGATTACGCGTGCGCAACTGCTGTTGCGCGTGCGTAAGTCTAAATGTGCGCGTGCGTATAGTTGGACGCGATACACAAAACAATCGAATTTGTCCGCCAGAAATCTACGTTTTTTGGTCCGGCGTAATTGAGTTAGACATTCGCTTCCCTTCAGCAGACAAATCCGATCGTGTGTACGGGCTAGACGGACACCATTGATTTGCTAGTCAAATATGCTAATGAGGGAGTTACGGGGATCCACAATTTCAAAACGCAGTTGCTGCGCAGGCTACGCGATGTGCGCAACTGCAAAATTTGTCCTGTCTAAAGTTAGAGCACATAAAAGCTGATCTAACTTTTGAAAAAAAGTCGGATAATTGTCCGCTAAAGCAACACCGTTAGTTGACGGAGCAGACCACACACACGTGTTGCACTACAATTTGACTCCCGCCAACATGCTAGGGGCATCGTCGCTCATAGCTGCACTAGTGAATATAGATCCGACGCAAAGCGCGCGGAAGTGTTTACTTCCTGGTGGGCACGGTGACGGATGGCGGTGACGGGAGAGGGTATACCGTCACCGCCGCGTACACCGCGCTGTTTGCCGGCATGGGGAATTTGATTCCGATGGTGTTTCGCATCTTCAGATTCCCCCCTCATGCCATCCTGGAATCAACCACAACCTTGTCCGGCGGACATCATCCGATGCCCAACACAACGGTCCGTCGGACCGTTTCCATCGGATACAGTGCAGCCATCGTGGTGTACAAGGTCCTGGCAACACTCCATGTTTTTTACCTTGCCAGTGGCTCTTCTTCTGCGTACAAGTGGAGTGGTGGCTGGGATGTCACAAAACTCCTCCATGAGCAAATAGCTGTGCACCCCCAGGTTGTCCTCTGTTAATGCCTTACACGCTTGAGCCAACCAAATCTCGATGTGCACAACAGCAGACACTCACTGAGGAGCTCTTTCGAATCAAGGCTTATTGGCTAAGATTTCTACAGAATTGCCAGTAGACATTGGCTCCTGCTGCACCATGGGGGCACTCTCTGTTTGTCATAGATTGCACACATGTGGCACTCCAGCCCGCTCCATGAGATCCGAGCATGCATGAGTACCCCCAATCGGAAGCAAATTGGCACTTGTCCTTTATCAACGTACAGGTGATAGTTGATACCATGCCTCATATGGCACGTCCGTGCCAAACACCCATGGGTCCAGCCATTTTGACAGCTACATCTGCAAGTCAAATGCCACATCCGAACAGAATTCGAACAAGAACGTTGTCAGTGGGAAAAGCACCTGGCTTGGATGCTCGGCAAGGTGCCGGTGACATGGGGGCGGTTCAGGCATGACTAGGTGGTGCCCGAGCATGTCCTGTGATGTCATGGTGCAACAGAAGTGGCAGCATGCATTGGAGCTAACAAAGTTCTCCTGTGTGTGGGTCCTGTTGGACAGGGGACTCTGCATATGCAAGCTGGGATAGCGGTACCCATGTCAGTGACTCCTTTCCGGAACCCCCAAACCCCAGGAGTGGAACGATACAATGAAGGACACATCAAAACCTGTGCACTGGAGGGGACGTGTCGTGTTGGTGCATAGAGATGTCCCAAACTTTCGCCGGCCAATAGTTCCCGGCGAACATAGCTTGTTCACGTTCGCTGCGGCGGGCAAACATATGCGATGTTTGGTCCGCCCCCTATTCGTCATCATTGAGCAAACTTTGACCCTGTACCTCACAGTTAGCAGACACATTGCAGCCAATCAGCAGCATACCCTCCCTCCCAGACCCTCCCACCTCCTGGACAGCATCTATTTTAGATTCATTCGGAAGCTGCAGTCTTAGTGTGAGGAGGGACAGTGTAGCTGCTGTCGATTTAACCACTTGCTTACTGGGCACTTAAACATCTCTCCTGCCCAGAGCAATTTTCAGCTTTCAGCGCTCTCACACTTTGAATGACAATTACTCAGTCATGCAACACCATACCCAAATTATTTTTTTGTCCTTTTTTTCATACAAATAGAGCTTTCTTTTGGTGGTATTTGATCACCTCTGTGTTTTTTATTTTTTGCAAAATATGCCAAAAAAGTCAAACAAACGAAAAATGCATAGAAACAAAATAATGTTTTTTTCTTAGTTTCTGTGATAAAATTTTGCAAATTATTAATTTTTCTTAGAAAAAACATAAATTTTGGCCACAATTTATACTGCAGAGAACATGTCTTTGATATAAATAACCCAAAAGTTTTTGACAATTATTTGGTCTGTGTGGAAGTTTGAGAGTCTACAAGCTATAGTGCAAGGGGGAAAAAAAAATTATTGCACATCTGATCACATCTGATGCCACGCCTGGGGCGCCCCCGGCCAAGGCCTATCTAATTTCTTGAGACCCTCAGGGGAGACGCATGGGGGAGGGGAAAAGCCGGGGAAGGAGGAGCAGTACAAATACCCTGAGATACACTGCCCACCTGAGGCGGCACTGCCCTCCAAGGCCACGGCCATTCTGATCCAGTGGCGTAACCAGAGTTATGGGCACCCGGGGCGAAAAAAAATTCCGCCCCCCTCCCCCCTTTATATAGACATCCACGTTTATATATGCGTAAAAGTAGGGACTTAAACATTTGGGAGCTTTTTTAAAAAAAAAATTATATTTACTTATTTATTTTTTTCAACGCCTGCTGCTTTATGTTTGCAGGTTTTACACTTTATGTCAGGTTGCTATTACATAGGCCCGGGATGAAAATCCCCCTATATAATAGTCACAGGTTACACTGACAGGTCCTATCATTTAATGGAGGACATTCGGGGTCTCCAGGACCCATAATGATCCACCTGGCGACCCCAAAAGAAGTCTGATGAAGCACAGATCTGCTTCTTCTCTCTGGCTATAGCAAGCCAGATGACTGACAGGTGAATGCCAGATGTAATACACATCACTTCTGCATTCACAGCCTGGAGGCGAGATCAGCAAGGTGGAAGATGCTGGTCTCCCTCCCATGGTGCTTGGGATGACCTCCTGACACCCTCCCGAGCCGATGGTTGTGGCCGGGCCGCAGAATGGGGCAGGCCCTTGTGATCTCGGGATTGAGCCATGGTTGAGGGGTCAGGAGGGGGGGGGCGGCGGCAGTGACCCTGGAGGGGGTAGGGAGGGCAGGCTTCTTGCAGCCAGCACATATACACAATTGGCAGGCTATAGAGCTGCCGATCGTGTATATGTGAAAGTTCAACCGGTAATGGGCCACTGACCTTCCATGGACTCCTCCTCCTCACTGATTCTGCTGACCTCCTACACTGATCGTCCTCCGCATGATCCTCCCCCTACACTGACCTTGTTCCTCCTACACTGCGGACTCTGACCTTGTTGGGGGGGCCTACATTAGGCTGCTGTCCTGGGGTTGGAGCGGTCAGTCCAGATGGCCCTGCACTGACCTGAACCCTGCACAGCTGTGGACCTGACACAAAACCTACACAGGTTGACCTGAGGATCCCCTACACTTGCCACCTGATTCCCTTTCACCCCCTCCCCCACACATGACCCCTACACTGACCTGAGAGAAATACAAAACCTGACCTGGCACCCCGGGGACCCCTACACTTGTGTCAAAGCCTGACAGGCCCTACCACTTCATGACCGGTGAAAGGTCAGGGCCACTACACGCTCCGACTCTGAAAATCTAACCCGGCATGGTGGGCCCCCTACACTGACCTGACCCCTGGCATGGGCATTTATTGCGGCCAGTTTTTTTTTTCACCTGACGCCGGAGGTCATTTATTTTATTTTCTATCTGAGCGGGTCCGTGTCTCCCCCTACACCCGATGAATTCACCTATACTGACCGTGACCCCTATCCACTGACCTGATCTCCCTACACTGACCTGACCGGGGTGGTGGTGGCCTACACTGCGGGCCGTGGGAGAAAACGCCCATAGTCGCTAATGGCCCGGGCACAGAATTCTTTTTTCCCCCACAGTAAAATTGAGCTTTCTTTTTCTCTCAGTAGGAGTCCTACTTCCAAACAATACTCGCACCCCCTCCCCCCAGCTTGGTCACCAAAAATCCCCCTTACCTCTGTCACAAATACAAGCTCAACCAATTCTCCAGACAAGAACACACACAAAGAGAAAAAGAACAGCCAAAAATCACACTAGCACTCAGCAAGACGGAACAGGACCCCAGCACAAAAAAATCAGATGAAAAAAAAAGCAAGAAAACAAACGCGTCAGAAATCTATCGACTCAAACAAACAGTCCCTGCAAACAGGGCTTATCAAAATACACTTTCACAAAACTACCAACAAGCAGCAAGCTCACACAGGTGCACTAATCTCACAACTCCACACAGCGCTAACGTAACCAACAGAGCAAAAGCTCTCTGTGATTCAATGGGAGCAGAGTACACAGAAGCGGAGGTACTTTTGGAATGGACAGCGGCGTTTGTGTGTGTCTATTTATGCTGTCGGCGTAATTCACAACGTTGCCCTAGTGCCATTTCCAATTTCAATGATTGTGCCGTCTCCCGAGTTGTGAGCATGCGCACAACGGAGCTGACATGTTCAGAGTTTCCTTCACGCGCGCTCTGTGATTGCGCGTATGTCGGCCGGCCCTTCATGTTGCATGGAGGTCACGGGACATCATTTCAATGTAACACGCCCACGTCCCTCACCAATTTGTATTACTCCTCCTTACGCCTACGGAAAAAACCTTACGTTTGCGCAAGCTCTTGCGTAAAAGCTACGTGAATCGCCGGATTACGCGGCTAGATTGCGCAAGTCTAACGGAAAAGTGGTGCGCTACGCCGGAATGATAATGCGCCGATCTACGTGAATCTGCCCCTTTATTTTTTTTGAAAGTGGTTCTAAAGGCTCAGGCCGCGTACACACAATCGAATTTGTCCGCTGAAAACGGTCCGGTGGACCGTTTCAGCAGACAAATCCGATCGTGTGTACGGGCTAGCGGACAGATTTGTCCATCGGACAAATTTAAAATAAGGAGGCACGCTTTGAAATTTGTCGCCCCCCTACAAACCTGTCCGTCGGATATGTCCGCTGGTTAGTACGGGAAACCAGCGGACATATACCCCTGTCCCCCCCTTGCGTCGTATGCCAGTGGCACTGATTGGATCCGACGCATGCGCGCGGAAGTGTTTACTTCCTGGTACGGTGACGGTGGCGGTGTCACAAGTGGGCACTGATGAGCCGCGGCACCGCGCTGTCCGCCGGCGGGAATTTGATCCGATGGTGTGTACAGGTGGGCACTGATTGGCGGTATCAGGTGGGAACTGATGTCCGGTGGCACATGTGGGCACTGATGGAAACGGTCCGTCGCACAGTTTCCATCGGATGGCACATCCCATCGTGTGAGGTGGCACAGGGATGGCCTACAAGGTTTTTTACCTTGATGCATTCTCTGCAAAAGGATACAAAACTTTCCGCAAATAGCTTCACCCCCAGCCTCTGTTATGCTTACCTGAGCCCAATCTCGATGTGCACAACAGCAGACACTCTCTTGGCTCTTTCTCCTTATTGGCTAAGACACAGAAGCAGTAGACATTGGCTCCTGCTGCTGGGGGCACTCTCTGTTTGTCATAGTCACACAGAGCCCGCTCAAGATCGAGCATGCATGAGTACCCCCAAAGCAAATGGCTTGTCCTTTACAACAGTGTTGTACATGTGTAAAACATGGCCACTTTTGTTCTGCAAGTAAATGCCAGTGACAGAAAAAGGTTGTCAGTAAAAAGCATGGCTTGGATGCTCGGCAAGGTGCCGGTGGGGGGCGGTTCAGGTGAAGGTGGTGCCCGAGCATGTCCTGTGATGTCATGGTGCAAGGGAGCTGATTGGAGCTAACAAAGTCTTGTGTGTGGGTCTGTTGGACGGGGGCAATGCAAGCTGGGATAGCGGTACTGTCAGTGCTGTTTGGACTGGAGTGAAATGAAGGAACCACCTGTCACTGGAGGGGACGCTGTAGCCGTCATTTGGCTGCATAGCGCAGATGTCCTCAAGTAGTTTCGCCGGCCAATAGTTCCCGGCGAAATCGATAGCTTGTTCACGTTCGCTGCGGCGGGCAAACATATGCGATGTATTTAGTGTCCACTCCCCTATTCGTCATCATTGAGCAAGACTCATCTGATCTCTGCTGTAAGGACAGTGTCCTGACAGCACCCCAAAAAGACCCTCCCACCTCCTTAGGGCTAGTACATCAGTCTACATTTTAGATTCATTCGGAAGCTGCAGTCTTAGTGTGAGGAGGGACAGTGTAGCTGCTGTCGATTTAACCACTTGCAGTTACTGGGCACTTAAACATCTCTCCTGCCCAGAGCAATTTTCAGCTGTGTGTCAGCGCTCTCACACTTTGAGTATGACAATGTGCCCACTTGCCCAGTCATGCAACACCATACCCAAATTATTTTTTTGTCCTTTTTTTCATACAAATAGAGCTTTCTTTTGGTGTCACAGTATTTGATTACACCTCTGTGTTTTTTTTTTTTGCGCTATGAAAAAAGACAACGAACAATTTTGACTGCAATAGAAATATGTTTTTTTCTTAGTTTCAGTGATAAAATTTTGCAAATTATTAATTTTTCTTCATAAATTTTGGCCACAATTTATACTGCTGGACATGTCTTTGATATAAATAACACCTGGAAAGTTTTTGACAATTCGGATTCGGTCTGTGTGGAAGTTCGAGAGTCTACGAAGCTATCGTGCAAATCATAAAAAATTATCACATCTGATCACATCTGATGTTCTGAAGGACCTATCGAATTTCTTGACCCCGAACCCGAACAAGCCATTGGAAAGTACAAATGGGGACCCGGACCATTTTGACTACTAAAATGTCTCTAGGCGGCAAAGGTGGCCACTGATCAGTGGCGTAACCAGAGGCTTATGGGCACCCGGGCTGCGAAATGTCAGCAAAATGTCGGCCCCCCTCCCCCCTTTATATAGAGCATGGCCACGTACTCTGAAAATAAATGTGGATAGGGAAAGTAGGGACTTAAAATAACATAAATAAATAAAAAAATTATATTTTTACTTATTTATTTTTTTCAATCTTTTTATGTTTTTTTACACTTTATGTCATTGCTATTACATAGGGGGATGAAAATCCCCCTATATAATAGCACAGGTACACTGACAGGTCCTCTTGCATGGAGACCTTCGGGGTATCCAGGACCCTTGGATAATGTCACCTGGCGACCCCACAAGAAGCTGATGAAGCACAGATCTGCTTCTTCTCTCTGGCTATAGCAGCCAGATGACTGACAGGTGAATGCAGATGTAATACACATCACTTCTGCATTCCCAGCCTGGAGGGAGATCACCAAGGTGGAAGATGCTGGACACTATTATCCCTCCCATCTTACCTCCTGACACCCTCCCGAGCCGGTCCCGGGCCGCAAATGATGGGACAGCGGATCTCGGGATTGAAGGTGAGGGGTCAGGAGGGGGGGCGGCGGCAGTACTGGAGGGGGTAGGGGGGCACGCAGCCAGCACATGATACACAATGATGGGACAGGCTATTCCTCCCAGAGCTGATACCAATGATGGTGTACTATGTGAAAGTTCAACCGGTAATGGCACTGACCCCCAACCCCTACACTGACCTGACCCCTACACTGACCTGACCCCCTACACTGACCTGACCCCCTACACTGACCTGACCCCTACACTGACCTGAACCCTGCACTGACCTGGTAACCCTGCACTGATTCCTGACCCCTACACTGACCTGACCCCTACACTGACCTGGGACCCCACTATTTCTCCTACACTGACCCCTACAAATGACCTGACCCCTACACTGATTCCTGACCCCACCCCTACACTGATACCAATGACCCCTGGGACACTGATTCCTGACCCCTACACTGACCTGACCCCACCCCTACACTGACCTAGGACCCCTATACTGATTCCTGACCCACTGACACAAATGACCTGACCCCTACACTGACACCTATACTGACCTGACCCCTACACTGATACCAATGACCCCTGGGGCACTGATTCCTGACCCCTACACTGACCCCTACTACACATGATGGGACCCACCTTAATTCCTGCCAGTATGGAGTCCTACTTCCAGCAATGACTCGGGACACCCCCTCCCCCCAGCTTCTGGTGCAAAAATCCCCCTTGACCTTTGTCTGCTCTTCTCCAGAGACTCCAGGACTGACTCCTCAGGACGGACAGGATTCTCTCCCCATAAGCACAATCAGGATGTGCAGACTGCGTCCCGACTCCCGTCCCTGCCAGTAGGCTAATCCACCCGCAGCCCGCTCCATGGTGCAACTACCCTGAAGAAGGCTCACTGTGACAGTGCCGAATACCAGAGCGGATGGGGAATAGGATTACAGCGGCCACGTCGGCTGACACTTCCCAGTGCCTGACGTCTCCCGCCGCCATGTTCAGAGTTTCCCGGCGCTCTGTGATTGCGCGTATGTCGGTCATGTGCGGAGGCGGGACATCCAGCCCCACGCCTCACATGACCCCCATATGCCCAATCACAGAGCGCTGGACATTAAACATGGTGAGTTTTTACCGCCTGGCCGGTCTGGACTATCCGTGTTGGTGACACAGGAAATTTAAAATAAGGAGGCACGGAAAGTCGCCCCCCTAAATGTCGATCCCGGGGCAACAGCACCCCCTGTCCCCCCCTTGCTATGCCAGTGGCACTGATTGGCGGCACAAGTGGGTACTGAGGTGGCGGCACAAGTGGGCACTGATGAGGCGGCACAGCTGGGCATTGATGTGGTGGTACAGGTGGGCACTGATTGGCGGTACAGGTGGGAACTGATGTGGTGGCACATGTGGGCACTGATGAGGTGGCACAGGGATGGCACAGGTGAGGTGGCACAGGGATGGCACAGGTGAGGTGGCACAGGGATGGCACTGGGATGGCACTGGGATGGCAGCAGTACTTACAGACCTCTCTCCCTCCTCACACGCTGTCTCTGTGTGAGGAGGGAGAGGCGGCAATGAGAGATAATCTCATATGTTTACATTTGAGATCATCTCTCATTGGCTGCACAGATCGCATCGCAAACGGCCACTCTGATTGGCCATTCACGGCGATCTGTAATTGGCTGTGTCCAAGGGACATGGCCAACACAGAATTTTGAGGAACGAGGAAAGGGGCGGACGTCAAATGACGGCGCCCTGGATTTTCAGGTCCGCGCTGTAGCCGTCATTTGGCTATAGCGCAGACCTCAAGTAGTTAATAGGGAAATCGATAGCTAGGCCAGTGTATTTAGTGTCCACTCCAGTCCTGAAAGACTCATCTGATCTCTGCTGTAAGGACAGTGTCCTGACAGCACCCCAAAAAGCCCTATTTAGGGCTAGTACATCAGTCTACATTTTTTTTTTCTCTGTAATTTAATTGCAGTTGCCTGCCAGCGTGTGTGTCAGGCTCACAGAGTATACTGTGCGCCACCAAAGTCTGCCCAGTGCTTTCACACTCGTAGCTGCTTTCACACCGTAGATTACATTTAAAAAAACAACAACAATTTTGACTGCAATAGAATATTAGTCAGTTGCCTGCCAGCTGGAGTTGAGCGGACACCTGGATGTTCGGATTCGGCGGGTTCGGCCGAACTTCGGAAAAAAGTCTGTGTTCGGGACCCGAACTTGACCCCGAACCCGAACCCCATTGAAGTCAATGGGGACCCGGACTTTTGACTACTAAAATGTCTCTAAAAGACTAAGGGAAAGGGCTAGAGGGCTGCAAATGTCAGCAAAATGTCGGCAAGAGCATGGCAAATACTCTGAAAATAAATGTGGATAGGGAAATAACTTAAAATAACATAAATAAATAAAAAAATATAAAAAAATCTTGACAAGCAGCCTTCCCCTAAAGCAGTGGTCTTTGCATGCCTTTATCCGGCCCTTGGAAATTCCTCCTACAGATATGAAGCGCTATTTCTCCCACTGACACCAATGATGGGGTACTATTCCTCCCACTGATACCAATGATGGGACACTATTATTCCCACTAACACAAATGATGGGACACTATTCCTCCCACTGATACCAATGATGGGACACTATTCCTCCCACTGATACCAATGATGGTGTACTATTCCTCCCACTGATACCAATGATGGTGTACTATTCCTCCCACTGACACCAATGATGGTAAACTATTCCTCCCACTGATACCAATGATGGGACACTATTTCTCCCACTGACACAAATGATGAGACACTATTCCTCCCACTGATACCAATGATGGGACACTATTCCTCCCACTGATACCAATGATAGGATACTATTCCTCCCACTGACACAAATGACGAGACACTATTCCTCCCACTGATACCAATGATGGGGCACTATTCCTCCCACTGATACCAATGATGGGACATTATTCCTGCCAATGATACCAATGACGGGACACTATTCTGGTGCAATTTGATTTGTGAAGTAGGACTGACTCCTAACTAATTCTCTCCCCATAAGCACAATCAGGAAGCTTTCCCTACAGTAGCTAATGCAGAGTAATACCCTGAAGAAGTCACATGACGTGCCGAATACGTATGGGAATAGGATTACAGAGCTGACACAGACCGACGGCGATGTAACGAGCTCGTTGCTCGTAGGTGTTTTGCTGCTGCTCCAATTTTAAATGTGAGTTTTTACTTTGCTATTTGTTGGTACCTCAATAAACTTTTATGGAATACTGCACTATGGGCCTCCCTCTCTCTCCTTTTACCCTGCATTGCCTGAGCACCTGTTGATGCCAAGGTTAAGATTTGGTGGAAGTTACAGAGGAATTTCAAGTGGGAGTTACTCCGTAACTGTCAATGATCTCTCCCTATAAGCACATCAGGTCCGGATACGAACGCGGCGTTCGTGGAAATAAGTCCACCATCCTCAGCCTCAATGTGAGTGCTAATGCTGATGTAGATTTATTCGATTTCTGAGGTCTTTTTCAAGGTTACGTCACTTTCCATTCGATTTCTGCCTTTCATGTCTGTATGAGCACCTGGTGTAGAAGTTCTCCATTTCAACCTCAATAAGTGTGGTTGCACCCCAGTAACTACTGTTTGGTACTTTGGGCCATCCGTGCTATGGCTCTGAGGTGAGCAGTTTAGTACCACAAGAAGTGTGCGCACCAAAGTCTGCCTGCTTTCACACCGTAGCTGCTTTCACACCGTACCACTTTTTGGGCTTTGGAGTCTCCATTTTTTTATGGACTTTTCACGTGTTTATATGCTTTACACCTAGCCGTGTGCTGTCACGCACAGCTATTTTCATTTGTGTTTTTTATTCACAATTTTTTTTTTGTTTTTGGTTCATATTTTGTATATTGCATTTTATTTATTCCATTGTGTGTTTGGTACATTTCACATGTTTATTTATTTGTTGCTTATTCACCTCTCTGTTCACCATACAGTCACTTAGCTTATCTCCCTTGGTATTTACCCTTTGGTTATATACCCTATTAGGATTCACAGCGCTTCACCATCACCTACCTATAATGCAGAGTATGTTACAGGAACATATGCAGTGCTGGTGCAATATGCAGAGTATCTCACAGGAACATATGCATTGCTGGTGCAATATGCAGAGTATCTCACAGGAACATATGCAGTGCTGGTGCAATATGCAGAGTATCTGACAGGAACATATGCAGTACTGGTGTAATGTGCAGAGTATCTCACAGGAACATATGCATTGCTGGTGCAATATGCAGAGTATCTCACAGGAACATATGCAGTGCTGCTGCAATTAGATTTGTGAAGTAGGACTGACTCCTAACTAATTCTCTCCCTATAAGCACAAACGGGAACCTTTGCCTAATGTAGCTAATGCTATGTAGATCGATCGCTGAGTATTGTAATTCGATTTCTGAAGCAGGAAAATCCTATCTAAATCTGTCCCTGAGAGCAGCTGCAGCCTTTCCCTACCCTAGCTAAAGCAGAGTGACGAGCTGTGCTGTTTGCCTCTAGCTTATATAGAGGCTGGGTCACATGCTCGGTCACATGCTGCACTGGCCAATCACAGCCATGCCATTAGTAGGCATGGCTGTGATGGCTTCTAGGTCACACAAGTAAAACAAATGCTGATTGGCTGCCCTGCAGCGCGCCGTTACATAGTCGAACACCAAACCCGAACTTTCAGAAAATTGTTCGGGTTCGGGTCCGGGTCAAACAAAAACGAAAGTTCGGTACGAACCCAAATTTTACAGTTCGGGTTCCCTCAACACTACTGCCAGCGTGTGTGTCTGGCTCACAGTGTATACTATGCCCACTTGCCCAGTGCCATCACTCATATTTCTGGTGTCACAATAGATTTCATTAAAAAATATATATATATTTTGACTGCAATAGAATAGCAGTCAGTTGCCTGCCAGCATGTGTGTCAGGCTCACAGCATATACTGTGTCCACTTGCCCAGTGCCACCACTCATATATCTGGTGGCACAGTACATTGCAAGGCATACACGCAGTGCCCCAAATTGGAAATAGCAGGACCAACCAAGCATCTTTTTCCATCTCCCGGCTCCTAAAATCTATTCCATACACGTCCCCTGATAGGGGATGTAACAGGGATTAAACTGATAGGAATAGTACTACTTAACATACCACTCAAATTGGGATTGCACAGTACATTACACGGCGCACACGCAGTGCCCCAAATTGGAAGTAAGAGGACCGACCAAGCATCTTTTTCCATCTCCCGGTTCCTAAAATCTATTCCATACACGTCCCCTGATAGGGGACGTAACAGGGATTAAACTGATAGGAATAGTACTACTTAAACACACCACTCATATCTGGTGGCACAGTACATTGCAAGCCGTATGCGCAGTGCCCTAAATTGGAAGTAAGAGGACCGACCAAGCATCTTTTTCCATCTCCCGGTTCCTAAAATCTATTCCATACACTGGCCCCTGATAGGGGACAAAACAGAGATTAAACTGTTAAGAACAGATTTTTTTTTATTTAAAAAAAGAGGACAGCCTCTGCGGAGCAGGGTATTTTTTGGCCGCGTTACTGAACGCTCATACACAATGGCTGCAGGCTCATGCGTCCTTTTGCGGAGGTGACAAACCTGGTCAGTCAATCCCAAGGCAACATCATCGACCTCATCCCATATGCGTTTTTTCTGGAGCGTGCCCTGCGAAGAGTGCTGGATCAGGCCGTAGATGAGCATGAAGAGGAAGAGCTGTGGTCACCATCACCACCAGAAGCAGCCTTGTCGTCGTTGATTGCTGGACCTGCGGCAACGCAGAGAGAAGAGTCTGAAGAAGAGGAGTCAGAGGAGGAAGGTGGCTTTGAGGAGGTGGAAGACCAACCACAGCAGGTGTCCCAGGGGGCTTGTTGTCACCTTTCAGGGACCCTTGGTGTTGTACGTGGCTGGGTGGAGGAAGAGACATTCAATGACTGTCAGGTCACCTGTGGCCAGGTGACAAGTGCACCCCATTGGGGTCAGGGATGCACCACAGGGTAGTGAACCCTATAGCCGACTGCTGCTCTCAGGGAGAAAGCGTGAACCCAAGATCGCCCAGGGCGTGGATTCTTACACCCAGCTTTGTGTTCACCAGAGCCTCTAGTGGTGAGGATGGCCTTTGCCGCAGCTGGATCCAGGTAGCGACCCCCTGGGATCCCCTAGGTCACACTCCGCAGGGAGAGAGGGGAAGCAGCAAGCAGGACAAACAGTAGTGATGGGTAAGCCGAGGTCAGGGCAACAGGCAGACAGGGGTAACCGAGGGACAGGCAAAAGGTCTGGGGCACAGGCAAACAGGAGAAGTCAGGGACGAGCCGAAAACCGTACACAGGAAGATAATCGTATCACACTGCAGAAAGGAACTTAAGCAAACAACACTGTTTAACAGCACTGCAGGCCTGTAGTGCAAGAGTTAATATAGACTTCCTGAGATGGCCTGGGTATTACAGAATGACTTTCAAAGGAATAATCAGTATCATCCTACTTTCTGGTATTTGTGTATAGCCAGAATGTTTTAAGTTTTTGATAGAGTAGGGAATAGTTGAAACCCCTGATCGCTTATTTTTTGCTGCCCTCGTCCTATTGAGGAAATTACACTTTCTGTCCTAGAGACCCAAAGGAAGGGGATTTTTCTACAAAGTAATGAGAATTGATCTCTTAGGCCAGCCTATCTAAACCAGGGTTCCATGGATCCGTAGAGTTTCTTCAGAGGTTGTTAAGGGTCCTAACGGTTCCTAGAACTGGAAAAAACGCATATAGTGAGAGTCCAAGGGCCGCCCACCCCCAAAAAAAAACCTGGAAAAGTTCCCCCAGGGGGTTTTTGAGTGACATAGTATAAAACATTAAGAAAGTAGAATTGTATAAAATCTTGCCTTTTATTATACAATAGGTAAAAAACATATAAATGGTTAGAAATGGTATGTTCTGGTTACAGAAGATTGCAAAAGTGTATAAACAGCCATGAAATAATCAACAATATAACGCGGTAACAGTATGTACCATAGGTGTGTGGGCTTCCAGATGAGTACCCCAACGCGTTTCGACCATCACAGTCTTCTTCAGTGTACTCTAGTGAGATATGACAAAACAATATATTATGGTTCCGACAAAGAATGCTGACATAAATGAATACAAATAATATGAGGATATTTACCGCTCAAAAATATTGTGGCGTGACATGTAACCAGAAATGAAGTATGCAATTGTCCGGAAAACCTCATGTGGCGTCCCCCCCTCCTCTCCCTGGGGGTGCTAACGGTTCCTTGAGAAGTGAGCAATTTCTGCCTTTCAGATAAGTAATCACAGACACTTTTTTTAGCTATCTGTAAAGAGGGTATTCTTTCAAATGCTTTTTGAAGAATTCCCCCATTTTAAAGTGTTGAGAAAGGCTTTCTTGGACAGTTTTCCCCAAACATGTTAGAATTCTCATCACATTTCATCTCAGTGACAATGATCAAAAGAACAAATAAAGAGGATGGACCTTCCCAGTAGGAACACAGACAACAATAAATCCTTGAAACACTTTCCTGATCTATCCAAAATAAAATACAGTGGAACCTTGGATTACAAGCATAATCCATTCCAGGAGAATGCTTGTAATCCAAAGCACTCACATATCAAAGCGAGTTTCCCCATAGAAATCAATGGAAATAACGATAATTTGTTCCACACTGACTTCTAAAAAGTAAGGCTGGGTTATAGATTTAACATATTTAGTGGAAAATGAATATCCAGGCTTCAGACCTGCACTGCAGTCTGAAGAAGCAACCCTAAATCCTTGAATAATATGTTAATTATACATTTATGTACTTTGAATAATTATTAGCATACGTGGGCTAATTTTACATCTACTGAAGTCAGCCTAACACTGTAACACACTTCATTTAGGAAGAACAGACTTTTGATTCATGGGATGAAGAATGGATTAAAATTACATTAGAAAATATAATTCTAGACCCAGAGCATTTAGGATGCCAAGAAAGAATCATGTTACAAATTGCCAAAATGTATGACTCAGTAAAACTGTAAAACTAAAATATCTGGACTGGTTTCTGCCCAAATGTGCTGTTTCCTGTTAGGAATTATGTAATGTACGGAGACTGAAATGATTCCCAGAGTTACACTGCAACAACTTTAAGATAAACCACTAGCCAATTTTCACTAAACAGATTTTGGTTTTAGTATAAACTTTTTGCTATGTTAGTGTTGAGAGCCAATATTACAGTTCTTCGTGTGGGAGACATTGCAACACAGCAAAAAAAAAAAAAAAAATACCATAAGTGAAGTGACATGTGGAATAAATAATGGATTCAGAATTCCAGGGAAAAAGCAGCCAACTTTATACCATCTAGAAGCATTCTATGAATATGACATAAGAAAAGTGGTACATTCCAAAATATAACAGGAATAAATTGAATATATATATATATATATATATATATATATATATATATATATAATATATATATATATATATATATACATATATATACATATATGTGTGTGTAGCGCTACCCCCTCAGGAGCCGCTGGTTAGATGTGGGATCGGCATAAGTTAAGTTACCTTTGATGTGTCTTGGGAAATTGATGGTAGCAACTTGTGAGAGCAGTAACGGAATGTCCAAGCCAAGAGTTGACGTTTTCTAAGTGCTTTATTTTCGGTCCAACATCGACCAACAATTCAACTTGAGGTAGACAGGATAGGTTGGTGAAGAGAATAACTTCGCAGAGTCAGGCTATGGATAACGAACGGAAGCAGTTCTGCTTCTAGAGTATATTCTTTTCTCCCGTCGCCACTCCCGCCGGAGTGGGTGCAGTGCACCTGGACAGGCCTCTCCCACAGGCCTGGCAGCCAGAGTGTCACTGAGAATGCTGAGAAGGAACAAGTCTCTGCCACGACTTGGCTCTAGTAAATTAGTAAAGGCCTCTGCCACAGGTTCGATACTTGATAGCAATAGAGCGTATCCTTACAGTCAAGTCCTTTTGAAGTAGGGGAACCCAGAAAATCACTGGGGCCCCTCGGCAACTCAGTTGCTCTGAGCCATGAGGGCCCAGAGTAGGGAACTCCGCCTAGCACGGACCACGGCCAGGTAGGCCATAGTGGTGGGGCATATGACGTGCGCACACCCCAAAGGTGGGTGCCGCACCTGGAACCCGCGAAGAACCCCGAAAAATGGCTTCTGCCACAGATATACCCTCCCCCAGCATGCCCCGCAAGGGAAACACTCCTCCAATTGGCTGCTGGGGAAAAGTGGCTCTACCTGAATCCCTCTGGCGCCACCTGCCACATTATCTTGGAGAAAACATTTAGACCCGTTATGGGTCTCCTATTGTTTGGGTCTTTCGTGTCAAGGGAGGGTTTTTTCAGGATAGGTTTTATGGTACCTTGTTTCAACAAGGAGGGCACCATGCCCTCCTTGAATGATTGATTTATAAGCTGCGTGATAGCTGGTGCCAGTATATCGGCACTTTCTTTCAGCAGTTTAGTGGGAATAATGTCATTGGGTGCTGTGCTGTTGCGCAGAGACCGAATGATATTTTTAGTGGCAGCGATGGAGATGGGTTTTAAGGTGAATTTCTGTGCTTGAGGCGGGTATGTAATGGTATCGGGGTAGGGGTTCGGGGCGGGATTCATGCCGATTCCATTTTGCTCAATGCTTTCCCGGATTCTTTCAATTTTATTCACGAAATAATCCGTTTGTTGCAAAATTCTTGTGAATCAGCATTGGGGGGCTCTAGACAGGCTGGATTCATTGATTGCGAAACCAGCTTGAAGAGTTTGCGGGGGCGGTTTAGGGCCTTGGTGATGATGTTGGCGAAATAATTTTTTTTTGCCATAAAGATTTCTTTATGATATTTCTTTGTTATTGTCTTATAAATGGCGTAGTTTCTATCTGAAGAGCACCTTTTCCATGCAGCTTCTGCTCTTCAACGCCCTTGCTTTAGCAACGTCAGCTGGTCGTTAAACCAGCCGGCGTTGTTTTTCCGAATGCAAGTTTTGCATTTTGGTGCCACCCCATCGGCGGACTGAAGTAGCGCCTTGTTGATGGCGTCAAGTGTTTCTACGGCTGTTTGTTTATGTTGTATTGGGTTTATTTTATCTCCTAGTGTCGTTTTGAAGAGTTTTCGAATGGAGCTTCTTCTGAGACCTAGTCCAGTGAGTTATCATCGGTTTTCTTGTTTTATTTGGCCTGAGGTGGTTGGCGATTTTAAATTTAATGGCATGGTGATCGGTCCATAGTAGTGGCTCATTTTCCCCGATCTCAATTTCCAAATCCTGTTTGAAAATGAGATCGAGGTTATGGCCTGAGGCATGAGTGGAGCCTCAAATTAATTGCTGCAGACCTAGTCCTTCCAGATGGTCGATGCAAGCGTCAGCGACGGGGTCCAGCGATGAGTTGGCCCAGAGGTTGAAGTCCCCAAGCACCAAAAGGTTTTTGATGCTTAGGGTGTAAGAGGAGATGAATTCTGTTAATGAGGTGATTGCAGTTGTTAATTGCAGTTGTATTTGCAGGGAAAGGTGGTTCAACAAAGTATTGACTCAGGGGGGCTGAATACAAATGCACGCCACACTTTTCATATATTTATCTGTAAAGAAATGTAAAAAAACATTTATCATTCTTATTCCACTTCACAATTATGTGCCACTATGTGTTGGTCTATCCTCGTTTGGCCCTGCCCCAACTCCAGCTAAGCAGGTTAAAAATCTGGGTATAATTTTTGATGCTGAACTAAGCTTCGTACCTCACGTAAAATATTGCATAAAATCAGCCAACTATCATCTGCAATTATTACGGAAAATTAAGAATCTCTTCACCCAGCACAACCGTATGATCTTAGTTCATGGACTTATCCACTCTAGGTTAGATTACTGTAATGTTTTCTTTCTAGGGCTCCCACAGAAGTGGTTAAAACGATTGCAGATTACACAAAATCATGCTGCAAGACTAGTCACAAACTGCCTGTAACGGTCACCACCGCTTACGACCTTCCATCCAACCACGACAAGCTTATCTGACACACTCTGACAATCTTGCATACACGATCCATATCCATTCCCATAAACAAGACGAGACTCAAGCTCTGCACTTGCTTCAAAGATATTTGAAGACATCCTGCAAACATGAATTATTATTAATGTCCCTTATTAATGTCTTCTGTAATATATGAATTATGATTCTTTGTCACCCTATGGCCCTAGTGGACATAAGGTGACCCTAGACATAGGAATATCTCAGTCTGTCACGGGCCATTCCGTTACATCTCTCCCCTTTCGGTGGGAGACGGACACAGGTGGTAACCCCAAACGGGTTGATTCCGAAGTCCGTCAGTAGGTCCAGTCCTCCAATGCTGGTCTCCATACTGTACCCCAAATAAATGGCTCCAAACTGAGCATTACTCACCCCGCCAACCTCTGCCTCTCTCAGAGAACACGCCTGCCGCTGGGGAGAAGGCAGGGTGGCTGGGCTCAGTCCATCATGCTGTTGGGGGTCTGGGCCAACTGCCCCCCCTTCCTGGGGTATACCAGTGGAGACTGAAGTCCCATCCACTGGTGCTTGGTGAAAACCCCCCGGTGCTTGCAAAGCAAAGCCGACATCCTCCTGTCCCAGTCCTGTACCATTTTCTGGGGTTGTGCCAGTGGAGACTGAAGTCCCATCCACTACCCCAGGAACCCCCTCTTCTGTTAGTGAGGAGCAGAGGCCTGGGGCACTCTGCTCTGTTGCCAGCTCTTCCGCTGGGTTGCTGTGAGTGGAGACCACAGTCCCATCCACTACCACAGGAACCCCCTCTTCCGTTAGTGAAGAGCAGAGGTCCGTGACCCTCTGTTCTGTTGCCAGTGATTCAGCTGGGGGTAAAAGCTTTACCACCTCAGCTTGTTGTTGGAGAGAGGGGTCAACCGCCCCGGCTCTCTGGAACTCCACACCATCCGCTTTGGCTTTAGGGAAGGCAATCTCCGTATTTTCCACTGCCGATTCATCAGCCAGGAGTTCACAGTTGTCATATGAACTTTCCTCATAGTCCCAGGCAATGGGAGCCCCACCCTGCTGCTGAGCGGAGTCTAGCAGCTGTCTGTAGGCGACCTCCAGCTCCCATTCCCGAATGGCCAGAAATTCCAAATCTTCCTGTGACCACTGGCCTCCCGAGATATTAAATTTTTCCTCTCTGTGCTCCATTATGTCCTCCAAGCGCCACTCCCGATCATCCCCGAAGTCGGGATCACTGGACATCCTCCAATACAACAATCCCAGGCCATCATAGTCATAGCCTTCTGTGGGGCTGTCATCCGCTGACCACGGGCACTCTTGGGCTACATACCACCGGAGGGCTCTGTAGCTCTCGTCCAGCTGCATCTCTGCCCGGATCAGCCTGCTCAACTCGGCTGTCCACTCCTGCTTCGGTTGTTTCCCCAACAACAGCATTCGTACGTCATACTGCGCCAGCCAGTACCTTGCATAGATGGACGGCAGGACCTTTCCTTGGTGTTGCTGCTCCAGAGCTAGTGCTTCCTTCCAGAGTTGGCACCGAATCACATCCGACCATCCCAACAGGACCTCCTCTGATACTATCATCCCACTGCTGCCACCAAATGTAACGGTCACCACCGCTTACGACCTTCCATCCAACCACGACAAGCTTATCTGACACACTCTGACAATCTTGCATACACGATCCATATCCATTCCCATAAACAAGACGAGACTCAAGCTCTGCACTTGCTTCAAAGATATTTGAAGACATCCTGCAAACATGAATTATTATTAATGTCCCTTATTAATGTCTTCTGTAATATATGAATTATGATTCTTTGTCACCCTATGGCCCTAGTGGATATAAGGTGACCCTAGACATACGAATATCTCAGTCTGTCACGGGCCATTCCGTTACACTGCCCAAGGCGGAATCACATCTCCCCGGTGCTTAAGAATCTACACTGGCTCCCAATAGTAAAACGGGTTGAGTTCAAGGCACTCTGTCTGGTGTTTCGGGCCTATTGGCAACTAGGTCCGTTGTACTTATCGCACATGACACAACACTACTGTCCACCCAGAGAGCTTCATTTGACTGACGCCTTGTTAGCTATTATTCAATCCAGCCGATCAGCTTCAAAAGGTGGCCGCCGGCTCCAAACACTGGGGAATTCTCTTTGGAATGAGCTCCCTCATCAGCTCCAAGCATCCTCCTCCTTGATGGCTTTCCGTAAGGGCTTGAAAACACTTATTTTTTCACAAGCCTACAGATAGTGACTCGGCCTTCCAAGCCCTTAGCAGGACGCCGCCTTAATTCCAGGCTGCGGTCCATGGTTAGGGAGCTGTGATAGGCTTATTGTGCCCTGATAGCCCCCCTTTTTATTATATCTCTGTTTATTTCTTGTCTGCTCCCCGCTTTTACTTAAGATGTCCTAGTTTCTTCTTTTTGCTCCTGGGAACTGGATACCCCCAGCTTGTTGGTAAGCGCTTAGACGTGAGTTTCAAAACTCGCATTCGGCGCCCTATAAGTATTTATTCCAATCCAATCCAATAAAATGTCAATAAAATACATTTATGTTTTTGGTTGTAACATGAAAAAATTTGGAACATTTCAAGGTGTATGAATATTTTTCAAGGCATGTATCTCTGGAAAGCCAGAAATATAATCATGTGTTGGTTTTCTTTTAACATTAGTGTCTAGCTCAACCTCTTTTTGATATGATGGGATTCTTTTTATGTTCATTTTACACTATATACATGTTTAATGGTTTTACTTGAGGCCCAAGTTTTTTGTTTGTTTATTTGTTTGTTTAAACTGCTTTAGTTAAATATAATTTGTTAAATATCCATGTTTGATGTTGTTAGGTTTATGTGGCCTTAGTTTAAAGTGGATGTAAACCCCCAATTTTATTTTATAGAGTATAAGATTTCCTATCATCTGTGCCCAGTCTTGCCACACAGAGTTAATCCAGATCTGAGAAATCCTCTTTTATGTTCAGTGAAAATGAACAGCCTTCCAGATAAAACCCTGCCTAAATAAAAAGTCAGTTTTCTCTCTTATTGCTTTGAGTGAGAGGTTATTTACATATCTAGCTAGAACATGTTTATCATATGTTATGTTTTGTTTATCATAACATGAGGTAATATAACATCATAACACATCCTAGTAATATACAATGAACTTTGGATCACCTCTTGTTATGATAAACATGTCCAAGCTAGATATGTAAATAACCTGTTACTGAAAGCAATAACAGAGAAACGGACTTTATAATTTGGCAGGTTTTTATCTGGAATTCTGTTAATTTGCACTGAACTTTAAAAGAGGATTACTCAGCGCTGGATTAACTCTGTGTGGCAAGACTGGGCACAGATGATAGGAAATCTTATACTCTACATTGTGACATCATTTGGGTTTACATCCACTTTACTGGCAGTAACATGTTTCTTCCAATTACATATGCGCCACCATCCTTCCGCATGTGCCCGCATCAATAAGCAGGATCCTCAAAGCATAGTAACACCATCAGCCATGCCGCAGTGAGGTAGATATGACATTACTGACACCTGAAAGTGAATGGAGCTAATCGCAGGTAAAACCGAGCATGCTGGTTGTACTCAAGTTAATCAATCGATCAACTTGGTACATTCAGACTGCCCATAGATGGTTTGAAACCTGGCCAGTTCAGCAGGAACTGTGGATTTAAACCATGTATTGCCTGCCTTAGCATGTCCTGTCTTGTACTGTAGTGGTAGAGCTTTGCTTCCTTGTGTGAAAGACTCCAGAAAGGAGAACAGTGAACAGCACAGTAGTGCTTCTCACTACAAATCTGATGAGACTAGAAGCCAGAGGCAGCACTGTCTTAAACCCTGTACACATGGGCCCAATATATCGGGCAGCCGACATTATACTGCAGCCGATCTGGCAGAAGCTGCCCAAACATGCTGCCCAAACATGGGATGACTAAACCAGTGTGTTCTGGCTGGGGGCAGTTGCCCTATCAGATCACATTAGCTCAGTAGGGAGATTGCTGTACTAACATTGGCATGTTAGTCCCGAGCTCTTCAATTTTTTCTTTTACAACGTTTTATTAATATAAAAAGATGAAAACAACAAATATGTGCAGCAATGTGATGGTTACATTGAACAAAAAAATAAGTCAAAATAAGGAGAAAGACCCCAACTATATATGTGATGCAAAATTAGTCAGTACAATAATATTAATAATAAAAAATAATAATAATAAATATATATATATAAATGAATGGAAGGGAAGAAACAGCAGCGATATGCCACCATAAAAGTCAATCAACATAAAGGAATATATATATAGCCCTGTAACAGCTGCATATGGATTAAGGATAAGAAAGACAAATGATGTTAAATTCACATGTTTATGCTTTATTTTGCCATTAGTCTTTCTATTTTTTATTTTCTATTCTGTATTGCCGTAACCATCGTCAATTGGACCGACTCCTTACAATCAGGAGTCTCAAAATAGAGTTGTACACATACAAAGAAGAAAATGGATAGACTACAGAGAATAATGGGGAATAGAATAGAAAGAGAAAAAGAAGGAGGAAAAAGAAAGGGAAAAGTCCATGGGGGGGGGGATGCATCCAAAGGTCCCTAAATCGATAGAAGTAGGTTGTTGAACCTGGAAGAATTGGTATCTGATATCCATGGTTGCCAGACCCTAAGAAATTTACTGTGCATGTCAGAGGCAAGGGACGTCAGTTTCTCATTAATTATAATGTCGTTCATACGATTCTTCACTGCCTCAAAGCTAAGTACAGGGGTTTTCCATGTCCTCGCAATGGTCAACTTAGTTGCATTGAAAAGGTGTTAAGGCTAATTGGCGTTATGGGTGGAGAAGTTCAAGAATAAGCTTACACAGAAGGGCTTTATAAGGGTCTCTGAGACAAGGCGAAAGGGACAGCCTTGTCTGGTGCCCCTCCGGGTAGGAAAAACAGAGGACTCAAACCCATAGTATTTAATTTTAGCCTGAGGGGCATCGTACAATGCCACCAGCCAACATAAAAACGAAGCAGCAAAGCCGTAGCGGCAAAGTACTGTCATACGAGATATGGCCAGGACAAGGTGTCAAAGGCCTTGTTCACATCCAGAGACAAAAGCTCTTCAGTTTTTTCATGCAGTCGCTAGGTTGAATGACAAAAAACTGTCATAAAAAAGGATAGTGTGTTCCAGACTTTATATTTCACACTGCAGATATACAAATAAGAGGGAGTACTGCTTAGGTACGCCTACATACCAGAAATTACACTTCTATTTTTCAGGAGGAATTAAAGACAAAAAAGTAGATTATTCAGTGTACTGTATTGCCTAGGCACAATTAACATGTCTAGATGTTCTCTATAACATAATACTTTTTGAATTTTAATTTTTTTCCTAAATTAATTTTATTAAAGGTAAAAATTAGAACATTTACAGAAATCATGAACAGTTGCAGTACAATAAGTACAAATTGTAAAGCTACAGCATACCATTACGTAGAAAATGTTGTCACTTCAACATGAGTTTTTACATGTGGAGAAATATGAACCCGATATGAAATTCTATAAATTTTCCTGTTCACTTGTGGGTAGTGCCTTGAGGGAGCATCTAGTGTACCATCGATTGTAGCCAGGTTATGTTGGTATTTGAATAGAAGTTCATTAGGCAAGGAAAATGGTTGTAGTGTTAGGTCATTTGGGTATAAGTTTCGACAATTGTCGGAGGGAAATAGCTATGTGTTAGTGTTGTGTCTGGCTTCTGAGTCGGAAGGTTGCAGTGAGTGTGAAGTGATTTTGTAATGTGGGTGAGTGGCTATATGACAAGGGTACCTAAGGGGGACCGGAGGGGAGGTGGGGCAGGTAGGGAAGGGATAGGTGAGGAAAGGAGGGAAGGGAGAGGCATAGGGAGGAGGGGATACTTTTTTGAATTTAACTCCACTTGTAATACTCAACCATAAAAAAAAAACAAGAAAAAAAAAATATTACATTAGCAACATTTAGTTTCTATAATTTATGCTTCTAATTTTCTTTTTTATTAAATGTGGTGTACTATATTCATTAATAATGCCAAAAGAAGTCTGGGTCTGAAATGCTTATTGTTTATAAAATTGAAAATAAATTGGCACATGCGTATACTTTAACCACTTCAGGCCCGCGCTACCGTCGGATGACGGCAACAGCGCGGGCCTGAATATCCAACATGCCGTCATTTGACGGCATGTCCTTCAGGCGTTCCCAGCGCGCGCTGAAGAGCGCGCTGCGGGGAAGCCCTGTGTTGTCCGTGTCCCTTGGACATGGCCAACCACAGATCGCGGCGAATGGCCAATCAGAGTGGCCGTTTGCAATGCGATCTGTGGGCGAATGCGAGATGATCACTCATAGATCATCTCTCATTGCCGTTTTACACAGAGACAGCGTCCTGTCTCTGGAGAGGAGGAGCCCGATCTGTGTTCCTTCCTACATAGGGACACAGATCGGTCACCCCCCCAGTCACCCCCCCTCCCCCCACAGTTAGAACACACCTAGGATACACATTTAACCCCTTCCTCACCCCCTAGTGGTAACCCCTTCAATGCTAGTCACATTTATACTGTAATTAGTGCATATTTATAGCACTGATCGCAGTATAAATCTGAATGGCGCCAAAAATGTGTCAAAAGTGTCCGATGTGTCCACCATAACGTCGCAGTACCAATAAAAATCGCAGATCGCCGCCATTTCTAGTAAAAAAAAAAAATAAAAAAAAAAATTCTCTCCCCTATTTTGTAAGCGCTATAACTTTTGCGCAAACCAGTCGCTTATTGCGATTTTTTTTTTACCAAAAATATGTAGAAGAATACGTATCGCCCTAAACTGAGAAAAAAAAATGTTTTTTTTTTTTTAATTGGGATATTTATTATAGCAACAAGTAAAAAATATTGTATTTTTCTTCAAAATTGTCGCACTTTTTTGTTTATAGCGCAAAAAATAAAAACCGCACAGGCGATCAAATACCACCAAAAGAAAGCTCTACTTGTGGGGAAAAAAGGACGTAAATTTTGTTTGGGAGCCACGTCGCACGACCGCGCAATTGTCAGTTAAAGCGACGCAGTGCCGGAAGCTGAAATTTTACCTGGGCAGGAGGGGGGTGTATGTGCCCAGTAAGTAAGTGGTTAAAAAAATACTCACCCTTTATCTAGTAAAGTGATGAGGCTTGTTTTAATATTTTCCAAATTCTGTAAAAAAAAAAGTACCATATACCAACAAAGGAGAAATATATGCTCTGAGTGTAATATATATACAGTGGGCCAGATTCAGGTAGATGAGAGTATCTTTCCTCTGGAGTAACGCTTCTCATTTACGTTACTCTGAAGACCCTTTCAGCGCAAGTCCTGTAATTCACATAGCAGTTGCGCGTAAACTTGCGCCAGAGTAACGATAATGCGCTGGCGTAACCCGACGCAAGTGGAAGTGGGTGTGATCATATGTAAATGATGGGCGGAGCCCAGCGCAGAGGCTTACGTTCAGCGCATCATCCACGGAGCATGCGCAGTGAGTGCGGCTCCACTCGCCCCCCTTGTGCGCATGCTCACAACTTCCGTCGGCACCACTGCACGGGAAACGTCAGCGCAATGCGTTCCGCTGGGCGCTTAAAAGCGCTGGCGGAAACGCCATTCCGGCGCAAAAGTATTTCCGCTTCCCCCCACCCCAGGGAAGATACTTTTGTGCTGTGATGGCTGCTCCCGCTACCCCCAGAGAGAGGAGGAACCTCAACTTTAATTCACAGGAGGTCTCAGTGATCATTTCGGCAATGGAGACGGATAATGAATTTCTCCATGGCAAAAAAAGCCGGAAGACCAGCCGGGACAGGAAGCAGGGCATCCTGGAGTCGATTGCTGCCAGGGTCAATGTCCTGGGCTACTCCACCCGGACTGCTGGGGACATACAAAAAAAAATTAATGACCTGCGGCGCAAGGTGAGGGACAAGGTGGCCTCCATCAGGAGGTATGAGAGGGGCACAGGTGGTGGTCCCCCATGTCCTGTCACCCTAACCGCAGAGGAGGAGGTGGTTGCTCGCTGCCTGGAGAGGGAGCAGGTGGAGGGGGTCGCAGGCTATGACTCCGTGGAGGAAGGCACAAGGACAGGTAAGTGTTTTATGAATGAATGAATGAATGAATGAATGAATGAATGAATGAAAAACTTATAGAGCGCGGCACATGCGAACTGAATCGCCTCTGGGCGCTTGTTGTTCCTGTCTCCTTTGATATCAAAAGAGATGAGTCTTGATCTTTCTCCTGAAGGCTAAGTGATTCGCCTCCAACCGAATGCTGGCTGGTAAAGCGTTCCATAGTCTGGGACCTTGGACGGCGAATCTTCTTTCTCCTTTGGACTTGTAGTTGGCTTTTGGGATCTGTAGTAGGTTCTGATTGGTGGATCGCAAGATGCGATTGGGATTGTGAGCTTTTATTTTATCGCATAGATATTGGGGGCATTCCCATGGACACATCTATGCGTTTATAATCCCCTATTTGTTGTTTTGCATTTGGGGGGGGGAGGGTACATGTGCCAAGTGTGTGGGACCACCAACATGTGTCTGCTTTGTGTCATCCACAGATGACGGAGCTGGGCCATCATCTGTCAGCGTGCATTCCACCCCATCCCCCCCACGCCATCGTGTGCCCGAGCCACTGGGTGGTGAAGAGGTTGTGGAGGAGGAGAGTGGCCACACCACACCTGCCGAGGTGGTTGTGGAGGATCCTGCTGTGGCAGAGCAGGACTTTTCATTAGTGTTGTCTGTCTCCTCCCCTTCTCCTGGGCCGTCTGTCGTCCCCTCCCCCATCCTTGGAAGCCCCTCAAGGGCGACTCCTTCCACCCGAGGACAACCATCTTCTGGCCCCAGGAAGGCGACCCAGAAGATCAGGGGGGTGTCTGATGGTATACAGGACCAGTTGGCGAGGGATCACGCCAGGCAGACGGAACAGATGGGGGCCATAGCGGTGCACTTGGAGAAAGTGTCTGACAGCCTGGGCTCCGTTGCCAACCTCAGCAACGCAGTGCAGGATGTCAGCTGCAACTGCGCTGCAGTGGTCACCACTTTGGGGGAGGTGCAGGGGGATATCCGGCACCTTACTGCAGCCGTCCAGGCCAACAGTGCTGCCATCCGGGACCAGGGGAGGCTGAGTCGGCGGGCCCAGCACTACCAGGTCACCCGTCAGCTCCGGATGCAGGCCCAGACCAACTCCTACCTTGGACGGATAGCCAGGGCCTTGGAGGGCACGCAGGCCACACCTGCCAGGAGTGGCCCACCTGGGGATCAGCCACCTCCAGTTGCACCCCCACCCACTCCATCCAGGCAGCTGCGGAGTCAGAGAGGGGCCCCCAGAAGAAGCCCCCGGCATCCCCGATGAGGCCTTTTTTTTTTTTTTGGTTTTATATTTTTGTTTTGGACATACTCAGGTCATGAGTTTATTTTTAATTTTTCTCAGGTTTTGAGATTTTGTTTATTTTAATTATCAGGATATGATATTATTATTTTATTTTTGTACTGCACACGGTCAGGAGTGCAGGGGACAGTGTGAATGGTGTGTGAATGTGAGAGGGTGGCACTCCTGAAAGTAAGGGGTGTCACCCTCGGCCGTGGTGGTGAAGTGAACCCCACGGCTGAATGAATGACGTGTGAAAGGTGTGTGAATGGACAGTGACATCATTGGGGCCTTGACGCTGGCGTTACTGCTCCCAACTCCTACATGCTGGACGTGGGCTAATCCAATGCGATGTGCATGTGGTGTGTGTGATCCAGTGGTGTACACGCGTGCACTGTGTGTGTGATTAATGTTTTGGTTTAGTGTCCAAAGATGCCTACGGCGAGGACCCTCCTGACTGCTCTTCCATCAGCAGACTGGGTGTCCTCTGGCAGGTGGGGGACTGTGTGGGTCGGGGGTCAGGTCATCACGTATGTCAATATGCAGGCCTTTTTTCATAGCAAAGTTATGTAGTATGCAACATGCACCGATGATCTGACACACGAAGGTAGGGGAATACAATAGGGCCCCCCCAGACTTATCCAGGCATCGGAAACGGGACTTTAGGAGCCCAAATGTTTTGCTCCACCACTGCACGGGTTTTGATATGTGCTTCATTGTATTTTCTCTCTCCTCTGGTTTGGGGGTTCCGGAAAGGAGTCATGAGATGGGGTCCCAGTGCATATGCAGAGTCACCTGTAAGGGAAAAAACAGGATAATGTTAGTCATGCATGTGCGATTTCTGTTGTGCATCACGGGAGGGGATAGTCATGCCTGACTCCCATGTCACTCACCAACCAGCCAGCTGTCCCCATACATGTTCTGGTTAAATTCTGCTGGGATGGGGCTCTGACGGTATATGAAGCTGTCATGGCTGGACCCGGGGTGTTTGGCACGGACGTGCCATATGAGGCGTTGGGCATCAGCTATCACCTGTACATTGATGGAATGCCAATGCTTCCGATTGCGGGATATGTGCTCTGTGGCACTGGGGGGCTGTAGGGCCACATGTGTGCAATCAATGGCCCCCACAGTGCGTGGGAATCTGGCAATGCTGTAGAAATCTGTCATTGCCTTCTGCCGCAGCTCCTCAGTGGTGGGTCTGATGAACTGGTTGGACATGCGTCTGAGGATTGCAGGGACAACCTGGTGCACACATCTGCTCACGGAGGACTGTGACATCCCAGCCACCACTCCACTTGTACGCTGGAATGATCCACTTGCAAGGAAATGGAGTGTTGCCAGTACCTTCACCAGTGGCTGCACTGCTTGTGACTGGTGTTTTGGGCTGGTGATGTCACCCTGCAGGGTTGTGGTTAGTTCAAGTATTGCATCTGGGCTGAATCTGAAGAGACGATACACCTCCTCATCCCCCATGCCAAAGAGGTTCATACGAGTGCGGTATATCCTCTCACGTGCCCGCCTCCTTCGTTCCGGGGGACCCATCAGTAGTTCTAGGACCACAATTGCCCCTGGCATGTTGGCACACAGAGGTGTTGTCCTCCTTGCAAGTGTTGTTGTTCAGCAAGCTCCTATCGTCGGTAACGCTGCTGTAGCTGCTCTCCTGCTGACCTGTGACCGTCTGGAGTAAAGATAAAGCAGCCTTTTGTAGAAATAACTTTGCGCCGGACGGACCAGATACGCGCGGCGCATGTAGCCAGCGTATGGTGCTAATCCGTTCGTGAATTGGGAAATCTCCCTCATTTGCATATTTGCAGGGGAAATCAATGGGCGCGACTGATGCGCCCAGCGAAAATAAACGCTGACGATACTCTGGCGTCGGAACGTTCCGCCGGTCGCAAATGACCCGTTATTGGGCGCATCTAGTTTGGTGGGTACGGGCACATAGAAACGACGGCGCATCATCACAGTTACGCGGCGCATATCCAAATACTCCAGCGCAAGTGTTCGTGAATCTGGCCCAGTATATATATATATATATATATATATATATATATATATATGTATATATATTGTAAGCTGGGGATAGGTAGCGGGTACAAAAGCTCCCTGGGATGAGCCAGCACAGATACCAAAGTCCATAGGATAAGTGAACAACAGGGGGATTTTTATTGGTGCTATACAAAGTCTATTTACAGGTGCTGTACAGTGTGCAGAAAACAAAACAAACAAAAATAGTTTAAACAAACACCTAGCCGTGTCTCGGCTCTAACTACACGATATGTAGGCCCTAACTAGTAAGCTAAACAAGCCTACCGCTTGTTAGCTCAAAACACAAACTGCTCACCAGTCTTTTAACAACCTCCTTGCTCCTACAGATCCACACTATCTGTTTCCCAGGACAGAGCAATGGCTGTTAGCTCAGGTGAGCTTAAATTGGCCTGGGGGAGAGGGCCAACACCTGACCTGGATCATGGATCAGAGATCCCTGAACGTGTAAGAGAGGAGCCTGGGAGAGGTATAAACCCCGAACTGGACTTTCCCAGGCTCTCTCTGGGACGCTCTGCTACACACCCTCCCCCCTTGTTTCAACCCCAGGGTTGGAACACCTGTAGCCCAACAGGAGTGAACACGGGACAGGGCATCTACATTCCCCATCTCAACACCTGGCCTGTGTTTTACTGAAAAGGAATAATCCTGGAGGGCCAAAAACCACCGGTTCACCCGCCTATTAGTCTCCTTCTTTTGGGCCATCCATTTCAGGGGAGCATGGTCAGTTATTAACTCAAACTGGCGCCCTAACAGGTAGTACCTGAGCGCGTCCACGGCCCACTTTATGGCTAAACATTCCTTTTCAATGACTGCATATTTTTTCTCATGATCATTGAGCTTTCTGCTTAGGTAGACCACAGGGTGTTCTTCCCCATTGTATACCTGTGATAGTACTGCCCCGATACCTACATCAGAGGCATCTGTCTGAACCAAAAAATCTTTGGAGAAATCAGGGGAGTATAGCACTGGCTGTGCACAAAGAGCCTTCTTCAGGACTTGGAAAGATTCTTCTGCTACTGGGGACCATTTTATCATTACGGAGTCTTTCCCTTTCGTCAGGTCTGTAAGTGGGGCAGCTATAGTGGCAAAATTTGGAATAAACCTTCTATAATATCCCGCAATGCCAAGAAAGGCCCTGACCTGCTTCTTGTTTGCAGGACGTGGCCACTCCTGGATGGCTTCTACTTTATTCACTTGGGGTTTAATAACTCCACGGCCAATAGTGTAGCCCAAATACTTGGCTTCCTCCAAACCAATGGCACATTTTTTGGGATTTGCCGTAAAACCTTCCTTGAAGAGGGAATCAAGGACAGCTTGGACACGGGGCAAGTGAGACTCCCAGTCAGTGCTATGCACCACTATGTCATCTAAATAAGCTGCAGCATACTGCTGGTGCGGTCTTAGGGTCCTGTCCATGGCCCTCTGAAAGGTTGCAGGGGCATTTTGCAACCCAAAAGGCATTTTCTTATACTGGAATGATCCCTCCGGGGTCACAAACGCAGTCTTTTCTTTGGCACTATTAGTCAGGGGTATTTGCCAATATCCTTTGGTCAAGTCCAAAGTGGTCAGATAACGGGCCTTGCCCAGTCGGTCTATAAGTTCATCTACCCTGGGCATCGGGTACGTGTCAAACTTTGTTACTGCATTGAGCTTTCTGAAGTCGTTACAAAACCTCCAAGTGCCATCCGGTTTTGGGACCAATACGATGGGGCTAGACCAGTCACTATTGGATTCCTCAATGACATCTAGTTCCAACATCCTTCTAACTTCATCACTGATGTCCTTTCTCCTCGCTTCAGGAATTCGGTATGGTTTGAGCTTGACACGGACCCCAGGTTCAGTAACAATATCATGCTGAACCGCTGAAGTCGTGCCAGGCAACTCTGAAAATTTCTCTCTATTTCTTATTAGGAACTCTCTAGCTTCCTGTTTTTGGGAATATGACAGGGTGTCTGGAATCGTGACCTCAGGGATCAGAGGGGATTCAGTACCCTTAGGCGTTACCGGTAGGGACCTCACAGTTAACGCCAGTCTATCCTTCCAGGGCTTTAACAGGTTCACATGGTAAATCTGTTCCGGCTTCCTTTTACCTGGTTGATACACCTTGTAATTGACTTCCCCAACTCTTTCAATTACTTCAAAGGGGCCCTGCCACTTAGCTAGGAACTTGCTCTCAACAGTGGGAACTAAAACAAGGACCCTGTCACCCGGTGAGAAAACACGGAGTTGGGCCCCCCGGTTGTATATTCTCTGTTGGGCTGCTTGAGCCTGTAGTAAATGTTCTTTCACCACTGGTATTACGGCTGCAATCCTGTCCTGCATTTGAGCGATATGCTCAATTACACTTTTGTGGGGTGTCTGTTCCCCTCCCAAGTTTCCTTGGCTATGTCCAAGAGTCCCCGAGGGTGTCTCCCATAAAGCAACTCAAATGGAGAGTACCCTGTAGAGGACTGGGGAACCTCCCTGATAGCAAACATCAGGTACGGTATCAGGAAGTCCCAGTCTTTCCCATCTTTGTCAACAACCTTTTTTAACATGCCCTTTAACGTCTTATTGAAACGTTCCACCAAGCCATCCGTTTGCGGATGATACACAGAGGTTCGCAACTGCGTCACTTTAAATAACTTGCACAGCTCCCTAGTTATCCGTGACATAAATGGGGGTACCCTGGTCTGTCAGGATTTCTTTAGGGATGCCCACCCGACTGAACACCATAAACAGCTCTTTGGCAATATTTTTAGCAGATGCGGCGCGTAAGGGAACGGCCTCAGGGTAACGGGTAGCGTAATCCATAATCACGAGGATATGCTGATGACCACGGGCGGATTTGGGGAGGGGACCCACAAGGTCCATGGCAATCCTCTCGAAGGGCACTTCAATAATGGGCAAGGGCACTAAAGGACTTCGGAAGTGGGGCTGGGGGGGGCTGACATCTGACACACAGGACAGGATTGACAATAATTCTCAATATTTTTCTGTATCCCTGGCCAGTAAAACCTGCGTAACACTCTTTCAGTGGTTTTCTCAACCCCTAAATGGCCTCCTAGCAAGTGCCCATGGGCAAGTTCCAACACCACCCTTCTGTAAGGCTTGGGGACCACCAACTGTTCAGTAACTTCATCATTCTTTTTACATACACGATACAGTAAATCATCATTGCTGCTGAAATAAGGAAAACAGGGCCTATCCCCTGGTTCAACAGGTACATCATTAATCACCATTACATTTTCCCAGGCCCTGGCAAGGGTAGGGTCTTTTCTCTGCTCAGTACCAAAATTTTCCTTGTGCACATTAAGGTCAGTAAACTCCAACATAGGCTCCGAGTCGGCAGACGGCTGTCCGGCTCTACTGGTTGTGGGGACTTCCTCAGGCTCCTCCAGCTCTCCTGCCATAACCGAGAAAGGAAAACTCGGAGAGCCCTGAGATGAGTCCCCTGAACCCACAATATCGGAAGTAGCCAGGAGCTCTGGCTCTGCGACTGAGTCAGGTACTGCGACCGGGTCGGGACGATCCCACAGTTCCCAAAACTTAGGGAAGTCCCTACCAATGATGGCCTCGTGCACCAAGTGGGGCACAAGTCCGACCGCATGGGACACCGTACCCAAGCCAGTTTTAAACTGAACTGTGGCTATAGGATACTCCCGGGTATCCCCATGTACACAGATCACAGCAACTTTTTTTGCATGAAAATTCACAGTTTCAACCATCTCAGCTGTAACCAAAGTAACCAGACTTCCAGAGTCCAGTAAGGCCGTAATAGGCTTATTATTAACAGTCATGTGACACATGTGTTTCCCCACATTTGGCGCTGCAGCGCATGAAACAGCAGCAAACATAGACTGCCTTCTAATAGACAGATCCCACTGCATTGGTTCATCAGTCAATGGACAGTTTGCTGCAACATGTCCCAGCTCTTGGCAACGAAAACACCTGATGTTTCCCCAAGTTGGTTTGCTGACAGGCAGTGGTTTCCCTTGCTTGGGACGCCAAACTTCAGTCCTGGCACCAAAAATCCTCCCCCCTATTTCCTTGCCATGCTTACCACCCACTTCCCCTGGAACAGTCTTACCGGTTGCCTGGGGAGACCGTGGCTTTGGGTGGAAAGTCCGTGCGGTTGTTGGGGTGGTGACCAGGTTCTCTGCAGCAAAGTACCTTTCGACGAGTTCCACCAGGTTATCTGCCGACTTGGGGTCCCCTTGACTCACCCACTTCTGCAGGGGAATTGGGAGTGACCTCAGGAATTGGTCCATGACCACACGCTCCACTATTTGTGGCGCAGACAGGGACTCAGGCTGTAGCCATTTTCGCACCAGGTGGATTAGGTCGAACATCTGCGATCTTGGGGGCCTCTCGATTTTGAAGAACCAGCTGTGGACCCGTTGGGCTCGAACGGCCAAGGTGACGCCGAGTCGCGCCCAGAATTTCCTGCTTGACCTTTTCGTAGTCTTCTGCTTCTGCTGACTCCAGATCATAGTAGGCCTTCTGCGATTCACCAGAAAGTAAGGGGGCAATCAGTCCTGCCCACTTGGTTTTAGGCCAACATTCCCTCTCAGCGGTCCGTTCAAACGTTAACAGGAAGGCCTCTGGATCATCATCCGTAGTCATTTTAGACAGAAAGCGAGCCACATGGATGGCTGAAGGCTTGTCTCCCATATCCTTAATTTCCGCAGGTGCCCACTGTGCTAGCGTCTCTGCAACCTTAGTCAGGGTTTTCCTATCCACTTCTGCAGCAGTGGCAAGCTGTTCAAACAGCCTCTGCGATTGCTCCTGTACAGCACTAATCTGCCTCTGCGATTGCTCCTGTGCAGCACCAATCTGTTTGTACAGCGCCTTGGTTTGCTCCTGTGCGATAGCATTGGCTTGCTGCAATGCAGCGTTAGTTTGCTGTTGTGCAGCGTTTGCTTGCTGTTGTGCAGCATTGGATAACATCATTTGTTTGAGAATTTCCTCCATGTTGTCACTTTAGGTACTGGCCTTTTAAAATAGTAACTTACTACTGCTGATCGCAGCCTCCACCATATGTAAGCTGGGGATAGGTAGCGGGTACAAAAGCTCCCTGGGATGAGCCAGCACAGATACCAAAGTCCATAGGATAAGTGAACAACAGGGGGATTTTTATTGGTGCTATACAAAGTCTATTTACAGGTGCTGTACAGTGTGCAGAAAACAAAACAAACAAAAATAGTTTAAACAAACACCTAGCCGTGTCTCGGCTCTAACTACACGATATGTAGGCCCTAACTAGTAAGCTAAACAAGCCTACCGCTTGTTAGCTCAAAACACAAACTGCTCACCAGTCTTTTAACAACCTCCTTGCTCCTACAGATCCACACTATCTGTTTCCCAGGACAGAGCAATGGCTGTTAGCTCAGGTGAGCTTAAATTGGCCTGGGGGAGAGGGCCAACACCTGACCTGGATCATGGATCAGAGATCCCTGAACGTGTAAGAGAGGAGCCTGGGAGAGGTATAAACCCCGAACTGGACTTTCCCAGGCTCTCTCTGGGACGCTCTGCTACAATATATATATAAAAAGTTATGCCTAGAAACAGGAATACTGATATAGTATGCATTGATTTATCTGATTTATCTGTTACGGTAAGCCATTATTGTGCATATTTAAAGAACCTTTAAAACCACCATGAATCTTTTTAGGCACCTCAACATAGTGTATACTTGAAGCCAACATTCAATTACATACATTCTATTTTTAAACAAGAGACAAAAAAGGTTCCAGTACAAGCAGGGTCAGGGTAGGGGAAACTGCTGCATGCTCCATATAGACACTGGTTACTAGAGCTGAACTTTCTCCAAGCCTGATAGAGCTACTACCACTATCAGCCACACTGCTAGCCAACCACCCCTCTAGCAGATGCCGCCCCAGTAATGTAGACCTTGTCTGTACTATGAGCTACTGTACATGGGGATATACTGCTGTATATCTGTGATAAAGGGCTGCAATTACCTGGTACCAGCTGGCCTATCTATATTTTTTCACTGCTCCTGTGCACAAATGACATAGATAGAAGAAGACTAGGAGAAGATTTTATTTATACCAGAGAGATAGCGCACGGCCATTGTCTCTCTGGAGGGGAGCATAGCAGGGACTTTAGTTCCACTTACATTTTTTAGCTTCATGGACATGCCTGGTACATCCAGAGCTCAAAGGATCCAAACAAGTTCACGGCAGTAGGAGCCATGAGCTTGTTTTTTTTGAGTTGTTAGCTTAGTGCTTTTCTGTAAAAGTGATCTGGTGGTTATAATGCCACCTAATCACTTTTGTAGGGCTCTCTAAATGATGTCCCAATGCCGATTTATAATTTTAGGTAAATCATTTTAACCATTTTGCAGGCTCATATGCAAATTTAGGGCTGGATGAGTTTTGTATCTATTTACTTAACACTACCTAGATTTGATAAATAGTTGTGCAAATATCACGCAATATAAAAAATTGCAACCGCTGTCTTTTTATCCAAAATGTAGTTTTTAACATGTGTGTGAAAAATGAAACAAATACACCAGATAGGAACTACCTAAACGGAGTCAATGGCAGAACATCTGAATCACTGGATATATGGCAGATTCCTGAATGCTTTTGGATTGTGTATACGGTTGCCACCTTTTCCTCAAGCCAAACCCGAACATGCCACTGCATATGGTGGGTGTGGCCATATTGTGGGAGGGGCCCTCAAGGGGCACGATAAAATTAAACAAAATAATTATTTTACCTATAAAATATGCTTACTTTGTTGTGCCACAAGTAAGAGTCTCACTGACATGAATAAACCTTGGCACAATCATTTAAAAAAAATAAAACTCTTCCATTACTACAGAGGTAAGTGCAGTGGAGATCAGGGGCATTAGTTCACCGTTTCATTTTCATTAAGTACAGAGGGTATTACAGTATGTGCAGGGAGGGAGTGCAGAATTTACAACAGTATATACAAGAGTGTGGCGCGTATGTTGGTATGTGTAGGAAAAGTGTGCAGAGGGTAGGTATTACTTGCAGGAAAGGAGTGAAGAGGGTGTAACAGTGACCAGTATACGCAGTAGAGGAGTGTGGAGGGTATGATGGGAGCAGTATGTACAGGAGAGGAGTGTGGAGGGTGTGATGGGGGCAGTATGTACAGGAGAGGAGTGTGGAGGATAGGACAGTGAGCGGTATGTACAGGAGAGGAGTGTGGAGGGTATGACAGTGGGCAGTATGTACAGGAGAGGAGTGTGGGGGGTATGACAGTAGGCAGTATGTACAGGAGAGGAGTGTGGGGGGTATGATGGTGGCAGTACGCACAGGAGAGGAGTGTGGGGGGTATGATGGTGGCAGTACGCACAGGAGAGGAGTGTGGAGGGTGTGATGGGGGCAGTATGTACAGGAGAGGAGTGTGGAGGATATGACAGTGGGCAGTATGTACAGGAGAGGAGTGTGAAGGGTTTGATGGGGGCAGTATGAATAAGAGAGGAGTGTGGAGGGTATGACAGTGGGCAGTATGTACAGGAGAGGAGTGTGGGGGGTATGATGGGGGCAATATGTACAGGAGAGGAGTGTGGAGGGTATGATGGGGGCAGTATGTACAGGGGAGGAGTGCGAAGGGTAAGGCAGTAGGTGGTATGGGGGGGGTGGAGAACGGTGTATATGGATGGTGTATGGGGGGGGGGGGGTGAGAACTATATGAATGGATGGTATATGGGGGAGGGGGGGCATAACTGTATGTATGGCTGTGGATGGTATATGGAGGGGGGGCAGAACTGTATATATGGCTGTGGATGGTATATGGAGGGGGGGCAGAACTGTATATATGGCTGTGGATGGTATATGGAGGGGGGGCAGAACTGTTTATATGGCTGTGGATGGTATACGGAGGGGGGGGCAGAACTGTATGTATGGCTGTGGATGGTATATGGAGGGGGGGCAGAGCTGTATGTATGGCTGTGGATGGTATATGGAGGGGGGGCAGAACTGTATGTATGGCTGTGGATGGTATATGCAGGGGGGGCAGAACTGTATGTATGGCTGTGGATGGTATATGGAGGGGGGGCAGAACTGTATACATGGCTGTGGAAGGTATATGGAGGGGGGGCAGAACTGTATACATGGCTGTGGATGGTATATGGAGGGGGGGGCAGAACTGTATACATGGCTGTGGATGGTATATGGAGGGGGGGTCAGAAACTGTATACATGGCTGTGGATGGTATATGGAGGGGGGGCAGAACTGTATACATGGCTGTGGATGGTATATGGAGGGGGGGCAGAACTGTATGTATGGCTGTGGATGGTATATGCAGGGGGGGAGAACTGTATATATGGCTGTGGATGGTATATGCAGGGGGGGCAGAACTGTATATATGGCTGTGAATGGTATATGGAGGGGGGGCAGAACTATATGTATGGCTGTGGATGGTATATGCAGGGGGGGGGGGGGGAGAACTGTATGTATGGCTGTGGATGGTATATGGGGGGGGGGAGAGAGAGAACTGTATGTATGGCTGTGGATGGTATATGCAGGGGGGGGCGAGAAGAACTGTATGTATGGCTGTGGACGGTATATGGAGGGGGGGGTTGGAGAACTGTATGTATGGCTGTGGATGGTATATGCAGGGGGGGCAGAACTGTATGTATGGCTGTGGATGGTATATGCAGGGGGGGGGGACTGTATATATGGCTGTGGATGGTATATGCAGGGGGGGCAGAACTGTATGTATGGCTGTGGATGGTATATGCAGGGGGGGGGAGAACTGTATGTATGGCTGTGGATGGTATATGCAGGGGGGGCAGAACTGTATGTATGGCTGTGGATGGTATATGCAGGGGGGGAGAACTGTATGTATGGCTGTGGATGGTATATGGAGGGGGGGGGGAACTGTATATATGGCTGTGGATGGTATATGCAGGGGGGGGACTGTATATATGGCTGTGGATGGTATATGGATGGGGGGAGAACTGTATGTATGGCTGTGGATGGTATATGGAGGGGGGGGAGAACTGTATGTTTAGGTAGTGTATGGTGGGGGCAATTGGTGAGGACTGTGTGTATGAGGGGGAGGGTGAGAGCTCTTTGATATGCTGACATGCTAAAAACATTGCAAAAACTTACTTTTAAAAGTTGAGCTCTCAGTCTCAAGATCGCCACACACTTTACAGAGCAGCAGGGAATGCCGAGGCTCCGCCTTTAACCCCACCTCATGTGTATTCTGCAGCCAGTCAGAGAGGAGCTGAGCACTCTGTGTCCCATGTGTCTTCCACTCTGCAGCACACAATGCAGACGGAGGCGCGCCGGAGGGAGGGAGAGGGGGGGGCTAGCACAGTGAGTGTTGCACACATGTTTACAGGGGAGCCGGGGGGCTAACAGAGAGCACTGCTGCGGGCGGCACACACTACACTCAGACAAGCTGGTGGAGCCGAATATGTGCAGCTCTCTTGCGGCCGGGCTAGGACGGACGGCTGAAAAAAAAAAAAAATATTTTAAATGTGCCCGGGTTTCAGACGGCTTCAAAACCGGGCACATGTGTCCAAACCCGGACTGTCTGGGTCAAAACCGGACAGGTGGCAACCCTAATTGTGTATAATGTTTATATTATAATTATTATTATTTGGTAGGTATTGGGGTTTAATTACTGTATATAAAAAAAATTGAATGCAAGTAAACAGCACACAAATGTCAGTATGGAGACATAGAGGAGCACTTTGTATGTATTTCCTGGAAGTAAACCAGGGAGATAATCCTGGGAACAAAAGGGCTGTGTTGCTGACAGCTTGTAGTGCCAAATGCTTTTACAGTTTATATATTCATTCGTTTCCCTAACACACCAAAACCCTATAAAAAAAGTTACAGTATTGCCAGAAAACGATTTCTCACCATCTACTTAAACCCCTAACAGAGATTTCTAGTTTCATGGACTTTGTCAATAAACAATTTACAATATTTCTGCTTCACTGAGCTAGTTTAAATGAAAACCAGCATTACAGTTTTCAGAAATACAAATGTTTTCTGCTATCATGCATAGTTTAGATCATGCTGTACTACCCACTATTTCCATGCATGTTATTTTTTTCAACATAATGATAAGGCTTTTTTTGTAGGGGAAAAGAGATCGTTGAAACCTTATGAAAAGAAGCCTAAAGCTCCACCTGATGGCTCACAAAAGGAATTTAAAATATGTATTATTTTTAGTCCTAACCATAATAATAAAGATATTTTTTCCAGTCATGTACAACTTCATGTTGATAATATTTAATCTACCTACAATTAGTAGGTAGAAACAGGCATATCAATCAAAGCCGCGGTCTCTCCACTCCGATACCTCTCGCTACTCCAATGCAAAAACACTGCCTACGTTCAGGACGGAACGCGATGACGTCACGGCTCCCTACGATCGTTTCGTCACGATAGGACTTCAACAGGGGATGAGCCGGATCCAGATCTACCTACTAATTGTGAGTGCATTACTGATTAAACCGTTCCCTTTGGTTTTACTTGATACACTATGAGAGTCTCTTTTTTATTGTACCATTACATATCCTGGACTTACTGCTGCTGAATTGCGTGGATTGGTTCCGGGGAGACCAGGACTTCCCTATGCTTCATGAGACTGATGCAAAGCAGTCTCTCCTTGTGGTAAGCAGGCAGTCTTCTCACGGGTGAATTTGTGGAAATCCTTTCTCCTTTAACAGCATATTGGATCGCACCTGATCACCTTTAGAATTTTTCAGCACAAGAATTATTGTTGGATTTTTTTGCACTGGACTTTATCACTTATTCGTTTATGGAAATCTATCCTTTCTCACATTTATCAATTAGCTCTTTCAACCCATTTCTCAATGAGCTTTATTATCACTTGATCTATGTATTTAATTGTTAACTATTTCTAGCGCTGCACTTCTTTCTGTTTTTTTTTGCTTTGTTGAATTGTTGTACACAATTTTTAGTGCCAGCAGCTCATTGTTTTTCCATTCACAGGGTAATTTTTTCAATTTTTAATTAGCGCAGCGTCAGCCTTTGGCTTTTTTTGTTTATATTAAAAACACATTTTTTTTTTTTACTATTTTTGCTCTATTGAGCACTCCCTGGTGGTCCAGTGTGTGTATCCGGGGGGGGGGCTGCGCTGATAAACAATCAGCGCGAACCCCCCCTGTCAGGAAAGCCGCCGATCGGCTCTCCTCTACTCGCGTCTATTAGACGCGAGTGAGGAAAAGCCAGTCAACGGCTCTTCCTGTTTACATCGTGATCAGCCGTGATTGTACACGGCTGATCACGTGGTAACGAGCCTCCGCCGGAGGCTCGTTACCGAGATCGGAGCTGCAGGTTGTCAGACTGACACCCCGCATCACCGATCGCTGCGCTGCGTGCCCCCCTACGCGCGCGCGGCGTGAAAACCTGCAGGACGTCAATAGACATCCAGTCAGGATTTCACAACCACTTCCCGGACGTCAATCTCCTATTGATCGGGCGGGAAGTGGTTAAGAAAACTCAGATCTGGGGACAGAGAAGAGACCAGAGCATCACTGGAAGTGATAGGAAGAGAGATAGAAATTTAGAGATATGTTCCTGACAGAATTTTTTTGCAAAGTAACTTAATTTTTTTTTTTTGACCAACTTAAATTTTTATTGCATTACATTAACACACTATGCTTTGCGAACAGATTTTTAACCAAAAGTTGCAGACTGGTGGCTATACAGACACAACAACTACATAAATCAACTTATCTGCAAATTGAACTGTCTTGTAGGTGGCTACCATTAAGCCCAGAACTGTCATGCAAAATCGAAGTTGGATGGCTCCTGGCAGCTCATCCATGAAAATGGTGAGTCAGCTTTTTTCCTACAAACGTACTGCCATCAAATGTTAAAATATAAAGTTTCCAGAAAGTTTCCAGAAAACACTGGATGGCAGTCCTTCAGTGTTTTCTGTGGTACATGGTAGTGCAACACGGATGTGCCCCAAGGGGTAAGTCCAGTTATATCACATCCTATGATATACCTTTCTGGGGCATATAGAATGTATTATGCGTTCATCACCATGATTTTCAATGTATTCCTTTTTTTATGACTGTGGCTCCAACCCTCCTGTCAGGGGAAGGGTTTTCGTTTGTGTGCCTGTATTTATGCATTTTTACATTAAAGTGCAGGTTGGGAAGGGAGTTCATCCTTGAAACATGTCAGCTTTCTAGTACATGGGAGATTGTTGGAGCACTTGCACATTACACCATATGACATCTTCTGGTTTACATGTTCTTTAAGGCTTGATTCAAACCTATGCATTTTTGGTGCTTTTTGCATTTTGCAGATTTGCACTACAGCCCATTTAACATGGTTAACCTATGGCAGCGCTCAAAAAATCTACTCGCCTGCTCGCATTTTGCAAGTCTGGGGTGCCTGGGAGCAGGGGGGGGGGGCGAGAACCGCCATTGGCCCAGGTTGTATAGCCTTTGTCCCAGTGATCATCTGGCTGATTAGAGCACTGGGGAACATAACAGCTTTCATTACAATAGCTGTGTGTTTCCCCGCCTTGCGGCGTCATATACACCCCCCCCCCTTGTCCGGGAAACTTTGATAGACAGATCATCGTCCAATCCCTGTTATGTTCCCCAGTGCTCTAATTAGCCAGGCGGCGGTGGCGGCTCTCCCCTCTCATCCCCTATGATCACTGGAACACAGGCTGTAACTGGGGGGACGACACAGGCTGAAACTGGGCGGTGGGGATACAGGCTGCAACTGGGGGGGAGACACAGGCTGAAACTGGGGATGACGACACAGGCTGAAAGAGGGGGGGGAACACAGGCTGAAACTGGGTGGGGAACATAGGCTGAAACTGGGTGGGGAACACAGGCTGAAACTGGGTGGGGAACACAGGCTGAAACTGGGGGGGGGGCACAGGCTGAAACTGGGGACATGTGCTGCACTGAGGACTGGGACACAGGCTACACTGGCAGACACAGGCTACACTGGCGGACACAGGCCGCATTGGCGGACACAGGCTGCACTGGCGGACACAGGCTGAACTGGCGGACACAGGCTGCATTGGTGGACACAGGCTGCACTGGCAGACACAGGCTGCACTGGCGGACACAGGCTGCACTGGCGGACACAGGCTACACTGGCGGACACAGGCTGCATTGGCGGACACAGGCTGCATTGGTGGACACAGGCTGCACTGGCAGACACAGGCTGAACTGGCGGACACAGGCTTCATTTTTGGGTATGGATAAAGTTGTTGTTAATATTTTTATAACATAATTCTGCATAGAACATGTAGGTGTAATTTCATGAGATAATATGAGGGCGTGTTTAAGGGCGGGATTAGGGGCAGGGTAGGGGTTGGCCAGGGCAACTGGTGGTGAGTAATCCTTAAGGCCTGGCTAGTAGCTCAAAGAAATTTTGAGCCCTGACCTATGGAACACGTTCTGTAGAGCAAATCTGCAAAATGCAAAATGCACTAAAAATGCCTAGGTGGGAATCAAGCATTACACTGTACTGAGTGAGTATTTACTTTTATTGGTTTTATATTTTTTCCTAATACATTTTTTGGTAATGCACTAGGTATTTGTGCCTTCCCCATTTGTTCTTCTTGTAGAAATGTAACAGAGCCTAACAGTGAAAGGCTAGAAATATAATCTATTTTTGCTATGTGTGTACCAGTGGGTAAATTCTCCTTCCATTTCTGCCCCAGAGATGCAGCAAAAAGTTAAGGGAAGCCTCTCGAATTGAGAGGAATTAAGTTCTTAGACCTTTACTTCTTGTTATGGGGACTACGCTAACATTTCAGATTTCACATCACCTTCTTTCTCGTGGACATTGTCACCAGTACAAGTGGTGTACCTCACTGAAATCTGCAAAATCCTTTGTATTGCTGTGTCCCTCTGCTGGATTGAGTTGGAGTGCCTTTTCCCAAAACCTAGCCTCATCTGCATTGCTACTCTTTTGGGTGGAGTGATCTGTTGCCCAACATGAGTACTATAGCTCCAGCAGAAGAAGGCAATGGTGTGGGATGCAGAGTGTAGACAGGTAAGTCATCCACTGAACACCAATGACCCCTACAGAATAACATTTCCCTTCTCCCTGCACAGAGTACCAGCACCCCCTTTGTTTCTCCCACAGAGCAGCAATACCCCCCTATCAGCCATTAAGTACCAATCCCCCCTATTTTTATTCATAACTCCTAGGACAGTACGGTATCCATATGATCAACCCAAGGTTTCCATATACCATCAAACCTCTTAGATTAATTTCTTATAAAGAAAATATGTCTCTCATAAGAGATACATTGCTTTGGAGCGAAAATCCAATCACATATAGTCAGAGGATGAGGGGAAGTCCACTTTAGAGAAGAATTGTCTCCGAGCCACAAAAAACACTCATGTAACAGTATTCCACTTTGGTGGCTTGAGCACTGAGCTGTCAAGATAACCCAGTAGACATGATAAGGGATCCACTAAAAGATTCAAATCTAAAATCCCATTGTGCCCACAACCTCGGTTGTTAAACCAATAGTGAACAAAAATTCTGGGGTACTATACGCTCTATGCAATATATAAAATTGAGTTAATCAGTGTGAGGGTGAGAGAGACACAAGAGAGAGAAACCGAAGAATCTTATCCCTGGGATGATCAGAAATAGGGTCAATATCCCGCGCCCAATTCCCTCTAGAGGGGCAATGGGACTCATTAAATGTGAATTCTAGTAGAGACTTATGTTTAGTAATGGCTGCCTGAACCACGCTCTCCAATACTGGCATGGGGGCAAACAAAACAGGAGAGGAAGAAAATTTGGGGTTCAAAGGAAATTACCTTACCACTAATCAAAAGGTTTGAGTGAACCCCTTTCATAGAGTTGAGATTGAATATGAATCCCCACACGTTCACATCGCTGAAAGCCCTGGAGAATATCTCAGGGAGACTTTCATTGCCCAAAATGGGGGTATATTTAGTCTGGGAAGAAAACCTGCATTACCCTTTTAAAAGAATCCCACATCTTATATATAAGTACCAGGGTGGGTATACTACAGAAAGCAGAGCACCCCAGCGCCCCCCAGGGCAAGCAGCAACTGGCAGCCCTGAAACCCAAAAGAGACTAAATGAAATGAGGCAGCATCTAAAGCCTCGGCTTCCCACTGTGCAAAATGCTGCCATTGGGCTGCAAGAAAATAAATTCTTGGGTTTGGGACTGCTAACCCCCCAGCCTCCTTTGAATATTGTAGGAGATCTAATTTAATACAGGGGGTCATATTCCTCCAAATCAAATTTCTAATTAGCCCATTGATCTACTATATCCAAAACTAAATGATAGGGTGTGAATCTTTTAGGCAAAGACTTTGTATTCCTCTTCTGCCAAAAAAAAAACACTTTCCTATTTTCTTCTAGCAGTTATTAATTTTGAGTACTCTACCCTGCTGCATGCGAAATGTAGTGTAAACTTTAAGGCCTCATACACACGAGGCAATTCATTTGTTCAAATCGGTCGGACCGACTGATTTGAACAAATCTGTCTGTTTGGATATTGGTTTGCTCGCGTGTACACAAGAGCAAACCAAAATCCCCGCCAGCAGACGGCGCGCTGACGTGTCGGTGACGTGGCGGTGACGTTGACGCCGCCATGTCACCGCACCAGGAAGTAAAACACTTCCGCGCATGCGTCGAAATCATCGTACTAACCAGCAGACATGTCGGGCGGACGGGTTCCCAGCCGACAGATTGGTAAGCATGCTTTCAAATCTGTCGGCTGGCCAAATCCGTCTGCTCGCCCGTACACACGATCGAATCTGTCTGCTGGGACGGTCTAGCAGACCATTTCCAGCAGACAGATTTGATCGTGTGTACGCGGCCTAAAAAATTCCAAGAATGGAATCAAGTGCCAGGATGATACTTAGTTACATCATCAGTTGTCCAAGGATGACCGAAAAAAAACCCCCACCCAGCTGGTAGTAACATTTTACTTCCACAGCTTCCTGTCTGGCCCATGTAAATAAACAGTCAGACAGGAGCAGCACTTAAGCCCCTTTCAGACTGGGGCAGGAGCCGCGGTGACGGTATAGTGGTGCTAAAAATAGCGCTGCTATACCGTCGGATTTGCCGCGTGATTCCACCACTGCGGGTGGTATTGACGCGGTTTCCTATTGTTTTCAATGTGAAGGAGCGGTGAAGGAGCGGTATACACGCCGCTCCTCTCACTGCTCCAAAGATACTACTGACAGGAGATTTTTTCCCACCAGCACATCGCCTCAGTGTAAAAGCCCTCGAGTATGCAGTGAATGAGTTTTTCAGGCGGTATAGCAGCGCTATTTTTAGCGCTGTACCGCTTGAAAAACTCCTCAATGTGAAAGGGGTCTTATGCAGGTGAACATCCCTAAAACAACTTCCTGCATGGAGCCACATGTGCACACTCTCTAGAGCAGTGTTTCTCAACCCCTGTCCTCTGGACCCACTAACAGGCCAGATTTTAAGTATTACCTTGGGGAGAGGCAGACTTGAATACTGCAATCACTGAGCAGCAAATGATATCACCTGTGATGTATTTCAGTTATCTTGCAAACCTGGCATGTTAGTAGGTCCAGTAGGACAGAAGTTGAGAATCACTGCATGCAGCATTGCGATCTGTGACAGATTGGGGTACTAGGCCAATCACAGTGATCACAGTTGTAATGATGTGTGTTTCCTCTTACAGCAATTAGCTTAAATGCTTCCTATAGTGTGATAAAATCTTTAAAAAAATCACCCTCAAAGCAGTACAATAGGCTCTATTCTAAAAGCAGTATCTACCCCTTTAAGAAATGCAGTAAAATAGCAATCAGGATGTGTGGATCAACATTTTTTTGCCATTCCTAAAAAATGCTTCTCAGGACACACATTGTGTATCAAAAACAACTAAGTTAAATGAAGGTAATACAAAATATCTTTATAAATTTAAAATATCCATCAATAAAAAATACAGTGCTGTCCTGTTTTCATTGAAAAAAATGTCCCCTCTTTTACTTTTTTGGGGACAACCCAGAATTTGGGATTTTCTTTTACTTTCACTTTCAATGATAATGGTAAGTAGGACAAATAGAGAGGGCCAACCTTCCCAATGAGGGCACAGACAACAATACAAACCTGACAGTTGTTCTAATCCACCTCCACTCTATCCAAAACTAAATAAAAAGTGTTTATTTTTACCAGGTAAAAATTTGTATTAATGTGCATAACGAAGCCAAGGAAAGATGGAAAAATCTTCAAAAGGCATTAAATTACAGATTCGACATTCTTATAACATGTCAAAAAAGTTAGATTTTATTTCCATCATTTACACTTTCAAAATTACAGAAAACAAAAAAATGGCATCTGCAAAAGTTTGGGCACCCTGCAGAGTTAATACCTTGGCAAGTATCACAGCTTGTAAACGCTTTTTGTAGCCAGCCAAGAGTCTTTCAATTGTTGTTTGAGGTATCTTTGCCCATTCTTCCTTACAGGCCCTGTACAGGATCATTATCCATTTGTAGAAGCCATCCTCTCTTTAACTTCAGCTTTTTCACAGATGTCATCAAGTTACCATCCAAAATTCGCTGACATTTTATTGAATCAATTTTTCCTTCTACTCGTAAAATCTTCCCTGTGCCACTGGCTGCAATACAACCCCAAAGCATGATTGATCTGCCCCCATGCTTAACAGTTGGACAGAGGTTCTTTTCATAAAATTCTCTTCCCTTTCTTCTCCAAACGTACCTTTGCTCATTCCGGCCAAAAAGTTCTATTTTAACCTCATCGGTCCACAGAACTTGTTTCCAAAATGCATCAGGCTTGTCTATATGTTCATTTGCAAAGTTCAACGCTGATTTTTGTGGTGAGGTTTCCTTCTGATGACTCTTCCATGAAGACCATATTTGTACAAGTATCTCTTTATAGTGGAATAGTGTACCACAACTCCAGTGTCTGCCAGATCTTTCTGTAGGGATTGTGCAGTGAAACGTGGGTTTTAAATTGCTTTTCTTACAATCCTGCGAACTGCTCTGTCTGATACTTTTCTTGGTCTTCCAAACCTTGCTTTAAATTCCACTGTTCCTGATGACTGCCATTTCTTAATTACATTCCGAACAGAGGATATTGACATCTAAAACGCTTTGCTATCTTCTTATAGCCTTCTCCAGAAGAACCCATGGTGCTGAATGCTGATTGTTGGGGCAAGGTCAGATGAGTCTGGGCATTTAAAACCTTTGAGATTGACATCACCTGGTCTTCCTAGAAGATGATTGAGAACAATCCATGACACTCAGCTTTGCAAAGGGGGCAGTGCATGCTATAAATTCTGCAGGGTGCCCAAACTTTTGCAGACACCATTTTTTTGTTTTCTGTAATTTTAAAAGTGTAAATGATGAAAATAAAATCTAACTTTTTTTTTTACATATTATAAGAACGTCTAATCTGTAATTTGATGCCTTTTGGAGATTTTTCCTTGGCTTCGTTATGCACATTAATACAAATTTTTACCTAGGATGCCCAAACTTTCGATCCCCACTGTAAATCAATCCCAATGATTTCCATATTTCCATATTTAGGTTTCTATGCATTACTGTTAAGAGAACTGATCCAAAAAAGACAGATTATTCTAAATTGGCTATTATATTTTTACATACCTTAAATACCCCATGTCTGGGGTATTTAAGGAATGTTAATTACTGCATGAATTTTACTATTTATTTCCTTATGTGAATTGATTTTAAAGCCTTTTCATGTGGTATTTACTGAATGTTTTTAGGGTTTTGTGGTAAATACTGCAAAACTGCATAGTGAATTGACAGTTTCAGGATCGCATGCAATTTTTTGTGAAAATATCTGCAGACACCTAAATAACTGATGCAATATGATTTAGTGAATGGAGCCCCATGTCACTATGGTTGACATTGTACTGCTGTGTCTATTCAGCTATTGATTGTCTGTATGCTAGTGCAGCAGTCAGTGTCTCTGATCAATGGCACACAGTACAATGTCCCCCTCCTGACTCTGCATTTCTCTGGTGACAGGATGTTGAAAAAAAATAGCGTCATTATGGTGACATTGTACTAGCTGGCTTCTCCCCCACCAATTTCCATGGCACAGAGCACCCATTGGTGGCAGTGGCTGTGACCATTCAGTTGCTGCATCCCAATTGGATTCTATGGAAGTACCCACACAGGGATGTGCAACCCCATGCAAGTAAACACTGTGGGGAACATTATTCACATGTGTGGTGCTCTCTGAAGATCAATCCTTGTTTGGATCACTCTTTAGAAAGATTTTTCAAGCAGTGAGAAAGTGTTGTATAGCCTCCACACCGCCTAGTTTACCCCTTGGACCCATCAAAGAGGGGTCCTATCCAGAATCAATTGACCAAATAGATACAGGTCTATACTATAAAAATGTCGTCATTTGATTTTAGGCTATATATATATATATATATATTATATATATGGTATAAATGCATGTTGTGGTTAGGCCCCAATAGAGTGTATATGAACGCAAATTATTGTTGATTTTATTAGGATTTTAAATTGTTGGTACAGCTATGTAATTTTATAAACAATAAACAACTTGGTATTTATGTACTTTTGTTTAAAGTCCCATATTGTATTTTTTTCACTGACCACTCATACAAAGGCAACTATTACAGTAAAAAAAATTCTATACAACGTATGTTTTTTGTGATAAAAAGATTCAATGTACATACGCAGTTCAAACACTAAAAAAGTCTCACTCATCCTCAACTCGTCATACTCAGGAGGAGTAGCAGAATGTGTTTTGGATTATAATTCTGCAATGTAAGTATGCCCATGCTGTGTGTAAAAACTATCTTAAAGCCGAGTTCTACCAAAGTGACAATGATCCCCTGGCATGCCACATTTGGCATGTCATTTTTTGGGGGGGGCAGATATCCTCTTTTTAGAGGCATCCACCTCCCACTTCCTCCCGGGGCTCCGTGGCGCCGGAAGGAAGTTCAACTCTCCCCCTCCCTCCCTTCAATCTTCTGGGACACATCACATGTCCTAGAACATTGCCTGGCCATTCACAGCACGCAGCCACATCCTGGGGCCCACAGTAATAATGTTGGCACCATGGAGAGGAGAGGGAGAGAAACCTGGCTTCGTATGCCCGCATCCATGGATTGTGGGGACAGGTGAGTGTCTGATTATTAAAAGTCAGCAGCTACACTTTTTTGGATTATCTTTTATTTCTCTCTTCCTTTATCCCCTCAAAAAAACTGTAGTCCTCAAAAGACTCATCATGCCTCTTAAAAAAAATAACCTGGGGTGTTTACTTTTCAAATTATGGTAATTTTGTAGGTGTTTTACTGTCCTGATGCTCCAGGGCCTCCAAAAATGTGAAAGGAAGCCAGGAAATTGGATGCGTAATTTATGCCCCTAGAAAGCTTGAAGGTGCTCCTTGGTTTTTTAGCCTCTCTAGGTGGCTAAGCTGTAACAAAATCTCACACTTGTAGTATTGCCATGCCTTGGATAAATAATAGAATGTGTTTTATGGTGTAATTCTAATTATGCCTATGCTATGTGTTATAAATGTCTTATTAATTGATAATTTTGAGTAAGAAATACATTTTCATTTTTTTTTTTTAATTTTACAATAACTAGTGGCAAAAAACGAAGTCTTCAAAAGACCCATCACACCTCTCCAAATTATACCTTAAAGTGTTTGCTTTCCAAAATGTGGCAATTTTGACTGTGTTTTCACTGTCCTGGAGCTCCAGGTCTTCCAAAAATGTGATAGGTAGTCAGGAAATTAGAAGCATAAGTTAAGATCCTAGAATGCCTAAAGTGTTCTGTGGATTTTGGGCCTCACTAGGTGGCTAGGATGTAAAAAGATTTCACACATATGGTATTACCATTGTCAGGACCTGGATCACCTGCTGGTGGCACTGTGGTTCCCAGAGCGAAAGGTTGTAGTTCCAGTGTCCACCCGTGGGTGTCTCCCAGCAACCAGCTTAACCCAGTAATCAGTCTCCACCTGATGCTGGCCTCTGGGAGCGTATTTTCTGATCTTGCTCTGCATCCCATGTCCTGCTGCCTTGTATCTTCGCCCCTTGTTTCTGATCCCAATCCTGGTTCCCTCTTCCTTGCATCGCAGGTTTTTCCCTGTTTTTCTGTGTTCCCATGTTGTATATCTTATATATAATTAGTTTGATAGTTCGGCTTTCTGCTAGTTAGATTGCTTTTAGGTATTTTGTAATTTGGTTATGGATCATTTGGTTATGGCTCACGTATCTCTTCACATTTGTTGTGTATCCTGTTTGTTTTGTTTTACTGTTAATTAACTTAAATAAATCATGTATAGTCTGGTCTCAGTTTGCTTAGTGTAGCTATGCAGATCTGGCCATCCATGCATTTCCTGACAACCATACTCTGTAGTAGAGTGTGTTTTGAGGCTTAATTATATGTATGCCAATGCTGTTAGTTGTCTTATAGATACCTTATTAAATGACAACTTTGTGTAAAAAAAAAAATATTTCCTGCATTTTCCAAAATGTTTGGCAACATTTTTTTTTTTTCAAAAGACCCATTATGCCTTTTAGAAAATACCTTTCCAGATGTGGTCATTTTTTAGGTGTTTCCACTGGCACTTTAGGGACTTAAGAAATATAGGTAGTCAGGAAATAAGTTGTGTAATGTATGCCCCTTAAAAGCCCAAAGGTGCTCCTTGGATTTTGAGCCCCTTTGTGAGAAATGTGTGAGAAATAACTTGTTAAATGACAACTTTGTGAAAAAAAATCTTAATTCTAAATATTTCTACTTTCCAAAAAGGTGTAATTTTGGAGGGTATTTGTACTATCCTGGCATTTTAGGGAATCATGGAATATATGCTGTATACCATAGCTTTTAGACTCTATAACTTTCACACAAACTAAATAATATACACTTATTTTTTCCCCAAAGAAATGTAGCAAAATAATTTTTGGTCCAAATTTATGAAGAAAGATTATTTATTTGCAGGGTTTTATAACAGAAACTAATTTTCAGTATTTTTTTCCTTTATATAGGTTAAATGGATTTAAAAAAAAGTATGTAATTTCATTTAGATGGCATTTATAGAAAGTCTGTTTTTATTTGAAAGCTCCTGATAAAGAGGACCTTTTCTGAGAAACGCAATGAGCCTTACCATGTGCCACCATGCAGTGTTTGAGATTGATGGTTTATAATTGTATTTTATTGTAGTTTGTTGTCATATAGACTAAACATTGTCTTATTTTAAGCAATTTTAAATAATGTTATTGTTTACAAAAAATGCTGTGCCTTAAAAGTCCCACACCTACACTTTTAATATAGTTGCAATGCATCAAGTTTTGGGATGCGGTAAAGAAGTAGAATTATTTTTCTGATCAGATTACATTAAATTGATTAAAGCGGATTTCCACCCATATAGAAGTCAGCAGCTACAAAAAGTATAGCTGCTGACTTTTCACGGTCCAGCGATGGGGGCGAATGAAGCCCCGCTCCTCTGCCCCTCCTTTCCGCGGCACCAGCATTCTGACTGTGGGCCCCCGGCTGTGGCTTCACATCCGGGCCCGCACTGAAAATGCCTGAGCTGCACTGCACACTGTGATTAACCAGGCAATCTTCTGGGACCTGTGACGTGTCCCAGAAGATTGCACGGAGACAGGGGGGAGAGGTGAACTTCCTTATAGTGCCGTGGATAACCGGCAGGAAGTGTCAGCTGGGTGCCTCTAAAAAGAGGGTATCCGCCACCCCAAAAAAAATGACCTGCCAAATGTGGACCTGCTTAAAGCGGAAGTTCCATTTTTGGGTGGAACTCTGCTTTAACCTCCCTGGTGGTATTCCAGAGTCTGACTCGGGGTGGAAATCCTGTACCATTAGCGGCATCCCCGAGCCAGACTCGGGATTGCATCGCAGTATCCAGGCAGGGAGTTACTTACCTTGTCCCTGGATCCGATGCCTCCCCACTGTTTGATCTAGCTGCACACAGTGTCCATGTGCCGCCAAGCTCCATTCCCTGCAACGTTACAACGCACGGGGGTGAAGATCGGCGCCAAATTCAAAAAAATAAATACACAGTACATATACAGTATACTGTAATCTTACAGATTACAGTATTGTATGAAATAAATACACACCCCCTTTGTCCCTAGTGGTCTGCACAGTGTCCTACATGCACTTTTATATAAATAAATATTGTTCTTTCTGCCTGGAAACTGTAAATTGTCCAGAGCAACCAAAAAGTGTCCCTGTATGTCAAAAGTGGTTTTAGACAGCTAGAAAACAGCGATAATAAATTAGAATCACTTGCAGAATTGAGCAATAGCGATATGTGGGGAAATTTGTCATCAAACAATAAAAGTAATGACAGCAACAATTCTGCAACTGTGCAAATTTCAGTGTTTTTGATTTGATTATTGAATATTTTTTTATTATAATTACATTATTATTTGTTATTATTTATAGCTATTTATTAAATTATAATTTATGATTTTGTGTTTCAAACTTTATCATACCCGGGATGTCTACTAGACTCCTGTTTGGTCAGATTTAAAGGGGTTGTAAATGTAAAAATTTTGCTTTTAAATGTCCTAATTTCTTCTGAGAAATCCCCACTTCCTGTTCTTCTACCTGTAACTCCACACAGTAATGCAAGGCTTTCTCCCTGGTGTGGAGTGTCCTGCTCGCCCCCTCCCTTGAGGGGACAAGCAGGTGAGTCAGGAAGCTCTCTATGCTGCAGATAGAGAAAGGAGCTGTGTGTTTGTAGGCGTCCTGCTCTCCTGCTCGCCCCCTCCCCCCTCGGAAATTCTGACCGTTTGTATGCCCCATCGGAGTAATTCCATCAAAACCAGATAACCTACCAGGATTTCTTTGGAGTGTGAGTGAAAATCCATATAAACACAAAGGAAACATATAACTCCATTCAGGTAGTGTCTTTGTCGGGATTTAAACTGGTGAATCCTATTGCTAGAAGGCAGAAGTGCTACAGCTTTTCTTTTTAAACATGCAGCTTAAAGGGGTTGTAAAGGATTTTTTTTTTGCCCTAAATAGCTTCCTTTGCCTTAGTGCAGTTCTCGTTCACTTACCTCATCCTTCCATTTTGCTTTTAAATGTCCTTATTTCTTCTGAGACATGCTCAGTTCCTGTTCTTCTGTCTGTAACTCCACACAGTAATGCAAGGCTTTCTCCCTGGTGTAGAGAAAGCTTTTTGAGGGGGGAGGGGGCGAGCTGGAGTGTCAGGACTCTCTCTATTTTGCAGATAGAGAAAGGAGCTGTGTATTAGCGGGCGTCCTGACACTCCTGCTCGCCCTCTCCCCCCTCAAGAGGCTTTCTACACACCAGGAGAAAGCCTTGCATTACGGTGTGTAGTTACAGACAGAAGAATGGGAAGTGAGGATTTCTTAGAAGAAATAAGGACATTTAAAAGCAAAATCGAAGGATGAGGTAAGTGAAGGAGGACTGCACTAAGGTAAAGGAAGCTATTTAGGGAAAACATTTTTTACCTTTACAACCCCTTTAAGTGAGTTATTCTTAAAAATTACAGGCCTACAATATAAAATGCCAAATTTTCATGCAAAATAATTGTACCGCTTTCAGCACCTAAAACTAGAAAGAATCATACCGCCAGGGAGGTTAAATGCCACCAAAAAAAAAAGCTCTACCTGTATCAAGAAAATTATATAAAATTGCAAAGTTGTAAGACTGAGTAATTGTCATTCATAGAGTGACAGCACTGAAAACTGAAAAAAATGGCCTGGACTGGAAGTGGTTAAGGAGGAATCTATCTGATTTCTACTGGCGGTACAGTTATGCATAATACATAAAGTTCCAGCTATTGGATATGTCACTCATAAGGATAAATAAAATGAAGTTTTATTAATGTTAGGATTGATTCATTTATTTGAAAAGCTATTGGTCTTATTAGCCCATTTTAATGTGTTTCTACATTTTTGTTCCTTTTTATAATATGAATTGATTTTTGACATGCATTTAAAATAACAATTTTCTTATGTAAGATTTTTCCCTTTGTTGAACAAAATCATTTCCATAATAGTTGGAAATGCAAATTGTTTCAAAATGGAGCCAAACAAAATAAACATAGCTTTTTTATACACCTTTACCCTTACCGAAGCCTCATATCTGTGACAGTATTACACTGATTTACTAAACACAGGTTCTTGTCCAGCAATTTTTTGGATGCACTGACTTCCTGCATTCAATCCCCCAGTGAGTTTATGTTCCCTGCATGTCCAAAAGAAAGAATTTTAGAGTTTCAGGGAAAGAGTAAATCATGTAAGCTTTGTTTTTGTAGGGTAAATAAACATAAAATAAAAGTTGCCTTATATAAAAAAAAAGTAAGTATTTGCAAGCAAAGAGAAAACTTCCCATTCCCAGTACCATAGTTTGAAATTATGCTGCTCTATGTGCATGCAAATATACTATTATTGCCAACATATTTTACCTTTTTTCACAATTGTAACATTTTATTTGAAGATAGCAGAATTAGAATGACTTACTGAAGGCAGAATGCTATTTGCATGTGCTTGGAGATAAAATTGGAAGGTACAAGGCCCCGATTAAGAGCCTCCAGAGAAAGAGTAGATGTTATATTTTACTCAAGAGCCTTGTAACCAGTGGCAGCAGGTGGATTCTGCTTGTGGAGGGGCGGCAAACAAAGAACACCTCCAGGCGGCGTGGAATGCCACTGAAATAGCATCCCCTCGAGTGGTCCGGCACTTACCGGCGGAGCTATGTTGTCCTCTCCTTCCCTTCTGAAGTGTAGACAGCACCGGCTCCGCTGTCCACTCCTCCAGCTTCCTCAGTCATGTCTCCTCCGCCAACGATTTGGCAATCAGGAAACAGGTCTCACAGACCTGCCTCCTGATTAGCGGGGAGGAACTTTAGTGTGAAAATAGTGAAAATCCATTCACTATGGTCACACAACTGGGTGGCCTTGGAGCACAATGCTCTGCGCTCCGAGGTCACCCTTTTTTAAGCCTTTTAGAGCCTCTGGCTCCCCCTGCATTGTAGCTCATGTTCCGGCGCCACTGATATGTGGATCAGGGAGCCGGACGCATGGATAGGGGAGACAGCACTAGTGCGCCCTTCTCTAAGTTGGTGCCGCACCTCTAATTTTTATTATTATGCTTGGTTTAGTCTTAGGTAACTACAGTAGAGTTGACCAGTAGGAGTAAATAAACACACGCATGGTAAATGTTGCTCTTTGACAATGTCCTTCTTACTATGCAGCTATTTACTCCTGTTGCACCAAGGCCATGTGTCTAATGGGAAATGTGGGTCTGTACAATTCTTGTACTATTTTTTTTTTTTAATTGCTGTATATTTTTCTCTTTAGGAATTCAAACACCTAAAACAGATGTCACTAGATGGTTCTTCCTGTCCAGGGTAAATGACAACCGGCATCATTCAGTTCACTTCTTGTAAGCCCCAGACTGTTATAAAACACCCCCTGGCATCATCCCTCTAACTTGGGCTCACAGTACTATTGAATGAATGAATGAATGAATAAAAAATTATATAGCGTGGCACCTGCGAACTGAATCGCCTCTGGGCGCTTGTTGTTCCTGTCTCCTTTGATATCAAAAGAGATGAGTCTTCATCTTTCTCCTGAATGCTAAGTGATTCTCCTCCATCCGAATGCTATTGAGTTGTAGTAGTCCCACAACTGAATCCCACAATCAATACCTGGGATCTGAAGGTCATTGAAGTATGATATTTATTGCACCTGGCACTATTGGGAATAGCATATTTTACCCCCAATCCACTAAGGATGGCCTATAGAGTAGCTGTGACCCATCATCCTCCCGCTTCGCACATTGTGGCCCACGACTGGTTACCAAGTTGCTTAAGTGACCCTCGCTCTTCAAAATGTTGGGCACCCCTGATGTAGGGAATGCATTTAACCCCTTCCTCACCCCCTAGTGTTAACCCCTTCAATGCCAGTCACATTTATACAGTAATTAGTGCATATTTATAGCACTGATCGCAGTATAAATGTGAATGGCACCAAAAATGTGTCAAAAGTGTCCGATGTGTCCGCCATAATGTCGCAGTCCCAAAAAAAATTGCAGATCGCCGCCATTTCTAGTAAAAAAATAAAATAATAAAAAATAATAATTATGTCCCCTATTTTGTAGGCGCTATAACTTTTGCGCAAACCAGTCACTTTTTGCAATTTTTTTTTTTTTTACCAAAAATATGTAGAAGAATACGTATCGGCCTAAACTGTTTTTTAAATTGGGATATTTATTATAGCAACAATTAAAAAATATGGTATTTTTTTTCAAAATTGTCCCTCTTTTTTGTTTATAGCGCAAAAAATTAAAACCGCACTGGCGATCAAATACAACCAAAAGAAAGCTCTTCTTGTGGGGAAAAAAGGACGTCAATTTTGTTTGGGAGCCACGTCGCACGACCGCGCAATTGTCAGTTAAAGCGACGCAGTGCCGGAAGCTGAAATTTCACCTGTATATGTGCCCAGTAAGCAAGTGGTTAAATCTAGGAGCCAGCTAAAAAAGTTAAGAGACAGTTTTTTAACCACTTTACTACCACCCGCCATCAATTGACGGTGGCACGATAATCCTCTAGTTCTGGGAGTACGTCATATGACGTCCTCACCTTGCTGAGCCACTAGGGGTGCATGCTCACGCGCCACGTTACTGGGAACCCGATGCGCGTGCCCGGCGGCTGCGATGTCTGCTGGGACCTGCGATTGCCCAGTAACTGAGCAGGACCATGGATCTCTGTGTAAACACAGAGATCCACGTCCTGTCAGGGAGAGGAGACCGATGCTGTGTCCCTTGTACATATGGACACAGATTGGTCACCTCTCCCAGTCAGTATCCTCCCCCTACAGTTAGAATCACTCAGTAGGGTACACATTTAACCCCCTTGATCGCCTCCTAGTGGTTAACCCCCTGCCTGCCAGTCACATTTACACAGTTATCAGTGCATATTTGTAGCACTGTTCGCTGTATAAATGTGAATGGTCTCAAAATAGTGTCAAAAGTGTCTGGTGTGTCTGCCGCAATATCACAGTCATGTTAAAAGTCACTGATCGCCGCCATTACTAGTAAAAAAATGAAAAAAATTAAAAAGCTATAAATCTACCCCCTATTTTGTAGCCGCTATAACTTTTGCGCAAACCAATCAATATACGCTTATTGTGATTTTTTACCAAAAATATGTAGAAGAATACGTATCGGCCAAAACTGAGGAAAAAGTTATTTTTTAATATATTTTTAGGGATATTTATTATAGCAAAAAATATTGCTTTTTTTTCAGAATTGTCACACTTCTTTTGTTTATAGCAAAAATATAAAAACGGCAGAGGAGATCAAATACCACCAAAAAGAAAGCTCTATTTGTGTGGAAAAAAATTATAAACATTTTATTTGGGTAAAGTGTTGCATGACCACGCAATTGTCATTCAAATTGTGACAGAGCTGAAAGCTGAAAAATGGCTTGGGCAGGAAGGAGGTGAAAGTGTCCGGTTTTGAGTTAGTTAAATTAACAAAGCAAACAGGTAGAACATATAACATGTGAAGGTGAACTTATCCTTTGACCCTTTTGCTGTCAGAGCCATTTTTGCATTTTTTTCACACATTTAAGAAATTTATTTTAGACCTGAAGTTTACATTAAAACCCCCAAACATTATATATTTTCTAAAAGCAGACACCATAGAGAATACAATAGTGGTAGTTCCATTTTTT
>JAJQKJ010001443.1:0-87500 GCA_029574335.1 Rana kukunoris
AAGAGAGGCCGTCACTAGGGCGTGCGGTCCTAAGGAAGTCTAAAAGAGGCCAATTGGCTAAGGCGCTCGCCAGAATAAACCTGGGAATTGAGCGCAGTCCTAAGTGGGTAATGAGTTGAGCAGAGCCAGGAAGCGAGCTCCCGACTCCCTCCAACCACGCCCGCAGTCAGTTAGTGGTGCAATCAATACGGTAGCAAATCACAGTAACATTTAAAGAAATAAAAAATAAAAAAAAAAAACACAATTATAAAAACACAAACATAGGATAGATGTGCCATCCGACCCGCCAGGGGGCAGACGGCACACCCACAGCAGCAACTAATAATGGAACGGTGCAAACAGCGCAAGTATCAATTAAGGTAGTGAGGGATGCATAGTGCAACGTGTGGTAACCTGGGGTGTCCTGTCAGAACTTTCTACCTGGCTGTGGGGCATACAACTCCCAGGGTTTCTACCTGTTTAGGAACGGATGGTTGTCCAAACCGAGCCCCACATTTATATCTATTCATGCAGCCCTGAAGTGCGTGATCCCCCATATGGGGTCCCTGAAATCCCCTCGTGCCTCCCGTGTGGTGTTCCCCTCCCTCCCATGGGTGAAAGTAGTGTCTAGCTCCCTCTTTCAGATGGGACATGTCTCCCCCATCTCTCCCGGACCGTTTTTAACCATACGGGTGATCTACTTCTTGATCCTATGAGTCAGGAGTATCATCCCACCCCACCGGGTCTGATAGTAAGGACTGCATATCGCCCGCGGGTAACAACCGATGAAAGCCCCCTCGGTGGGTAAAGCATGAAACATGGGGGGAAAAGCCGAAGCACACGTCCACCCAGGCTTCCGCCACCCCCCCAATCTCCCCAACCCCGGAAAACCCCCTGCGAATATGGACAAACATCAGATGGGGGATATCCAACGTTTCCCGGGCAGAGTATCGGGTCTGGAGTCCTCTGTGGATCCCCCCCACAACAGTCAGCAGGGAACGTACCTCCTGGGGTCCTCTCACAGGATGGGGCCCGGTATCGGGGTGGGGGGGGTTGCCGCAGGGTGTGCAGGCAGTTCCGAATCCTTCACGTTGTCTCCCATGGCCGGGCATTTTAGCAAGGGGTGGGGGAGAACTGCATATGCTGGGATCAAGTCAATGAACGTATGCTCCAGTCCAGGTGGGCCCTCCGGAGCGCCGGTACAATCGGGTCTATAGGCGGGACTCTCCTCTAGGCTCCTCCGGGAATGGGTGGTACTTCTCAGGGGGGGACTGTGGTAGGGTTTATTTCTGGGGGGGGTGGGTAGCGTGTGTATGAGTTTCTGGCAGACTATGGGGGACGGCACTATCAGGGACATATGGCCTAAGAGGCCTACTCACGGCGTTCTCCTCCCGACCCCGGTTCTGCGCCTCCGTCTGCCTCTCTGCTGGCGTGGTTGCGGCGGTCCCCGGGGTGCTGACAGGCCCGACCGGCCTACCTGGCGTGGCAGGAGCTGCAGCCAGTCCGGGACCGGGACTGGGTCCGTCTCCATGAATCGGAAAAGGGCCGGGAGGTCTGCGGTGGATTGCAACGTGAAAGCCTCGTTGTCCTTGCGGATGGTGACAGCAAGAGGGTATCCCCAGCGGTGTATGTCATTCCTCGCTGGCGTGCGAGATCCAGCACTGGGCGCAACATGGCCCTGCGCTTCAGCGTAGCTCTCGACAAGTCCGGGAGGATTCTCACGTTCGCCTCGTTTAGCGACACATCTCCATGTTCCCAGGCCCGGCGTAGGACATTCTCCTTCTGCAGGTAGCGGTGGAACCGGATCACTACGTCTCTTGGTCTGTCCGGGTCCGTCGGTCTCGGGCCTAGCGCTCTGTGGACTCTGTCCAGCTGTATTTCTGCATCCTGGTCTTCCAATACCGTGCGGAGGATCCCGAGGACCGTGTACACCCAGCGTTGCCGCCCCATCATCCTCCGGTATACCCCGCAGGCGAAGGTTCTGTCTGCGGCTCCTGTCTTCCACATCTTCCAGGTGAAGCTGCAGGGCAATCGCTGCGTCTCTGTGCTGGTCGCGGGATCTCTCAAGCGCCGACACCCGCCTCTCGAGGGTGGCGACCGATTCCTCTCCCGACGTGATCCTGTCAGCTAGGGTGGACACCTCGCCCCTCACCTCCTGGATGTCGCGTCTGTGTGTTTCCTCCAGCCGGAGGATTAGCGCCTCGATATCCGTCTTGGTAGGTAAGGCCTGCAGGAGCGCCCGTATGTCCTGGTCCACCCCGCCGTTGTCCGGAGACTGTGGGGGCGACATCTCGGTCTGTTGCTGGTGGTCCTCGGGTTCCCCCGGTGGGCTCCGTTGGTTGGGGTGGTCCGCCGGGCTCGGGGTATCCGTTACCGTGGTTGGGGCCTTCTGTGCTGGTGCACGTGGGGTGCCCCGTGGTGCCGATACTATGGCGCCAGATGAGGCCTCCTGTAATTGCCTGAAATATCGCTGGATGTCCCCCCTGTTTTGTTTGAGGGGGGTGCTGCGGGTTACTGCTCTCGTCCTGTGTCTTTTGGTAGATTGCATACCGAGTGGGTAAGTTAATTAGCGGGTCAGTGGAGGCTGAGGCCGGGAGCTCTAAGAAAACGCTGCTTCACTCGGCCATGTCCAAGCCACGCCCCTGTAATTGAATTTTAGGGCGAATGGGAAGGCCCATTTATATTTGATGTCCTTTTTAATGAGGGCAGACAATAGTGGTTTCATCGTTCTCCTCTTCTGAATGGTGTAGGGAGAGATGTCTGAAAATATTTGTATTGTTGCACCTTGGTATTGAAGATTTTCTTGTTGTCAAGATTTTTTCATCACTTCGTCTTTGGTGGAGTAATAATGTGGTTTCACTATCACATCTCTTGGCAAGCCATCTTTTCTCAGAGGGCCTAGGGATCTATGTGCTCTGTCCAGTTCCATTTTGTGAATGGGCATGGATGGGATCAGGATTTTGATGATGTCCTGTATTGCTGAGTGCACATCTGTGGTGGATTCAGGTAGCCCCCTAAGCCTGAAATTATCCCTCCTCGATCTGTTCTCCAAATCGTCTATTCTGGCTTGTGCCGCCTCCAGTTGTTCTTGCATGTGTTGTAGGTGGTCAGTATTTTGTTCGATTTTTGAGACATTGATATCCAGTTTCCGTTCTATAGATTCGATCCTGTTTCTGATGCTCTGAAAGTCGGCCCTGATGTCCTTAGTGATTCTCTCTGCATTTTGAGCCAAGCCCCTATCCAGCATTTCCGAAATTCTGTTGAATAGGTCAGTGACATTAAAGGAGGGTTCAGGAGAGCGTTCAGTATTTGCATGGATATATATAGGGTTTTGAGAAGAGATCTCAGGAGGGGTTAAGTGACCCGACATTGTAGGTATCATTCCTTCTTTTACAACAGACGAATATAGAGCAGTATGTGTTGTAGAATCTGATGGAGGAGGTGGTGAAATGGCTAGCAAGTGAGATGAGATTTGTTTGACAGACATAGAATTTTCTGTAATTTCCAGCGTGCGTGTCTGAAGTATGGAGTCCATGTTTTTGATAGAATCCTCAACGGCTAAAAATTTTATTAGTATTTTTGTTCTTCTTGCTACGCTTTCCCTTCATGTGCTGAGAGTGTGTCAGAGTATTTACACCCTCAGGAGACAAAGCAATATGAATCTTAGGTTTATTAAGTATCCTGTGTCAACCTTTTAGGAGGAGCATGATATTTTAATGCTCAGTTCATACCCAGGATCTGATATTTGTAGTCAGACAGTAGGAGTTGAAAAGATCCGTTTTAATTTGATACCATATTTAGTGTGGTAAGTGGATGACATGGCAGTATAAGAGGAGGGTCAAAGTTCCTTAATTTCTGTCAGCTGACATATGACGGTGAGTGGAGGGTTTTCAAGTGTTAAAAAACACTTCTGCAGTACAGCTCCTCCCAGGGGGTGTCGCTCCCCGGGTATATAACCCCCACTCTGACTGAACAGCTCCAGTTCATAAGAAGCAGTACAAACCAAAAGGAGGGGTGGGTGCTGTGTCCGTCCATGAATTCAGAGAAATGGATTTTACGGTGAGTACAAAAATCCTATTTTCTCTTCTTCTCATGGACAGACACAGCAGCATTGACCTTAGGGACGTCCGCAAGCAGTGTCAAAATTTTGAGGGGTGGGAAAACACACAGCAAACCAGGGTTCACCCCAAACTGCCGCCTGTAAATCTTGCGGCCAAAGGAGGCATCCACATCCACCTTGTAAAACTTAGAGAAGGTGTGGATGGACGACCAGGTTGCCGCCTTACACACCTGTAAAACAGAGGCTTGATGACGGAAAGCCCAAGAGGCACCAATCACCCTGGTCAAATGCGCCGTAACCTGAAAGGGGGCGTCCGCCCTTTTAGGGCATAGGCCTGAAGCACGACCTGTCTGATCCACCTAGAAATGGTGGCGGACGAGACCGCCAGACCCTTTTTAGGACCAGTCACCGACAAACAGTGAGTCAGATCTCCGGAACAGAGTCGTAGCAGACAAGTACACCGTAGGCCCGAACCACATCCAAGGAATGCAAAGCGGCCTCCTTCTGGTTCTTTGGCTGAGGACATAAGGATGGTAACACAATGTCCTCAATGTGAAAAGCCGACACAACCTTTGGAAGGAATGACGGCTGCGGGCGGAGCACCCCCTTATCCTTGTGGATGACCAAGTAGGGAGCCTTGCAGGACAAGGCAGCCAGTTCAGACACCGTCTAACCAAGGTAATTTCTACCAGAAAAACCACCTTCTGAGACGAAGTCAAAAGAGGAATCTTTCGAATGTCCTCAAACGGAGCGTCTTGCTGCGCCGAGAGGACCAAATTCAAGTCCATGGAGGCAGTGGAGGGCGCACTGGAGGGGCCACATGCCGGACCCCGTGTACAAACGTATGCACTAGAGAGTGCGCCAAGGGTCGCTGAAAGTAAACAGCTAGTGCCGAGATCTGACTCTTAACTGTACTTAAGACGAGAGCCTGATCAACTCCCCGCTGTAAGACCAGCAGAATCCGGGACATCACGTATGTACGGGGGTGCCATTTCATCTCTTCACAGAGATGTAGGCCTTCCACGTACGATGGTAGATCTTACGTGAAGTAGTCTTCTGTGCTCGTAGCATGGTAGAGATCACGGGCCTGATAAACCACGGTCCTCAGCACCTGGCTTTCAACAGCCACGCCATTAAAGCCAGCGACTGTAAAGCAGGGTAAAAGATCGGTCCTGTGAGACAGGAGATCTTCTCTCAGGGGCAGACGCCAAGGGACGTCTGCCACCAGACGCACCAGGTGCGTCCAATCTAGGGCGATCAGGATCGTTGGTATCCCTTCGGCTTCTACGCTGCGCAGCAGACGAGGAAGAAGTTTCAGAGGAGGGAAGGCATAGATTAGGCGATAGTGACCACACGCGAGCCACCAACGTGTCTGACGTGTCCGCCCACAGGTCTCTTGACCTGGCCACGAATCTTGACACCTTCCGATTAAGACGGGACGCCAGAAGGTCCACGTCTGGAGTGCCCCATTTTTGGCACAGACTCAGAAATGCCTCCGGGTGTAGTGACCACTCTCCCTGGTCCAGTGTTTGGCGACTTAGGTAGTCGGCCTGCCTGTACCCCCGGAATGTACACGGCCGACAGAGCCGGAACGAACCGTTCTGCCCACTGAGGGATGTGCGCGACGACCTTCGCTGCAGCCGAGCTCTGTGTGGCTCCCTGATGATTGACGTATGCCACAGCCGTGGCGTTGTCGGACTGGATCCTGCAGACCCCGGGACCACTTGGTAAGGCACAACTTGATTGCACGGAGCTCCAGTACATTGAGTGGAAGGCGCAACGTCTCTTGAGTGCAGCACCCCTGGGCCGACTGGGTAGCCCAGACAACCCCCCAGCCTGAGAGGCTGGCATCCGTTGTGACCACAGTCCAATGGCACAGCAGAAACGACTTCCCGGCCCGAAGCACCGGAGACGTCAGCCACCACACCAGGGAGGACTTGACCAGCCGACTCATGCGAATCTGGTAATCCAGTGACAAAGGAGCTTGTCCCATAACGTGACAGAATTTCCTTCTGTAGCACTCTGGTGTGGAATTGGGCTACGGGACTGCCTCGAAAGAGGCCACCATCAGACCCAGAAACCCATGCAGAACACGAGTGAACCCACCACCTCTCTGGATCGTGACGGCTGCACTTGCAGTCTGTAGTGTCTGAAGTTTCTCCATTGGGAGAAGAGAAAGACTCTCGCCTCCGAGGAATGCAGGATTAACCCCAGATATTTTATTAGACATCTTAGCCAACGCGAATCGTTCTGGGTTTATGAATTAAAAGTGGGAGTACCTTTAGGGTTAAATGTGGAGTTTGACCCTAATTGTTTTATTTCTGACCGTTAATTTTATTTTTATTTATTTATTTTTATTTATTTTTTATTTCTGACTAAAGGTATTCTGTTATCATTGTTTCATGCGTTTTCTTACTGTAAACTGGATGGGTGGCTGTCCTGACGTCTTTTTTAATTTTATTTTCTTGATTTTTTTTACCTATTTTTCCTATTTCCTCATTTTTATCCCCTTTTTAGGGGTCTAAATTGATGAAGAAATGTATAAATAGTATTATCCTTTTTCACGGACCCCTATTGCATATAGTGTCTTTGGTCAATGCATGTTGTGCCCTTTAGGTGTTTTTGACCAATCATGACTGTTCATTTTTATGCCCATATATGAAGGACATGGTCCTGTTTTAAATTAGGTATATGTATGTTATATTTACTGGTTCAGCTGCGACTATGTTACAGTCTCTGTCCCTTTTAGAGCCCCTCTGACACATAACATGTATTTAGCGTACGGTTTGGTTGCATTGGTAATTAATCATTGTGCACTTTGTTGACATCTGTATACACTTCCCACGTCAGGCTGAAGGGCGTGGTCTTTGTCACGTCCTGCTCCTACATTATACTGTATGTATGAGTGATGTGTCAGGGTGCTGGGTGTCCACCTGACGAGCTAAGTGTGAGGTTGCCGCCCACGATGGGCAGGTCTGTAGTTGCCGGCCGTTACTTGACTGCATTCGTGAGTGGCCGCCGCCACTTCCATGGCGACGGCGAGTCATGTGACCAACTGTGGTCATGTGACGTGTGGATGACGCCGCTGTCCATGGCGTGCGTATCAAACTCCCTCACCATTGTAGGTCGGCGTAGCAACATGATGGCTGCACAAGAGGTAAACATAAGTGGCCACCTTCCCTACATGGTCTCCCGTGTGTACACAGATCATGATGGTTTTAACCTCTATGATAATATAGCCCAATAGGGCTGTGTCTGTATACCACAGTACAGGTCTCAGAAACCATTGTGTTTAAACTGTGGAGGCTAAGATGTTTGTTCATGCTTTGTTGTTTTTTATCACAATTGTGAATGTTATGCTCAGCATTCAGAGATGGGTGTTCCCTTTTTTTCCCTCTAACTAGGGGGGCAGGGTTTTTAATTGGCCTGATTAGGTCTTGCTGCTATTTATTAAATTCTGACACACTAGCCCCTTATCCGCTGAAGAAGTCCTGTACCTTGGGACGATCCGCGTGCGGGGGGCTCCTTTTTGATGTCAGGACAGCCACCTACCTGGTCTTTTATTGTTATATACGCACTTTCTATGCACTACTAGGATATAGTGCTCTGTTTGTGAGTACCTTTTTTATTAAATATATATTTGTATTGTGATCATCCGGAGAGCACTATGTGTCTGCTTTATACTTTTTCCATGCCATCATTCCACTTGTGAGTATATCGGATGACCATCCATCATCTGCAGTCTTTTGGAGAAAAAGGTTTTCTGGTGGAGACATCGCTCAATACCCCCCTATTTGAGGGAAACGCGCATTTGACCTGCTGCTTACACAGAGGTCCTTCTGTTCAGGTGAGCGGTTTGCACTTCTGATAGTGGATACCTGTTGTCTATGTTGAAGGAGTCTGATCTAAGCACCACATCGATTCCTCAAGAGGCATCTTAACCCTTTTCATCCTGCACGATCATAGATGGACTTGATTTATATTAATTTTTAATATTGTCTTCCAGCGCTGCACTGCTTTTTTCTATGTACTCTACCTTAGGATTCTACTGACCTTCAGTGTTCAGCTGCTTTTATTGTTGTTTTGAGTGTTTTTGCGCAGTCTGCTTTCTCTTTTACTACATATGGGGACATGCAGGTACGCATCCATGATGTCCAGGGAGGCCATGAAATCCCCCTGATGGAGAGCCGCCACCACCATCGAGCGAATCGACTCCATTTGGAAGTTTTGCACTTTGACAAAACAATTGAGGGCCTTGAGGTCCAAGATTGGACGAACCCCTTCCTCCTTGGGGACTACAAACAGATTGGAGTAAAACCCCTGAAACCGTTCAACTGAAGGAACCGGTACAATCACTCCCCTGGCCAGTAGATTCTGGACAGCCCCGGACAGAGCCTCCCGGTGAACCGGAGGAAGCTGGAGGTTAGAAGGAAAAAAATCTGTTTGGCGGACAAGAGAGAAACTCTATCTTGTACCCCGAGAAAACTACCTCCCCAACCCAATGGTCGGCTAGAAGAGAACTCAACCGCGCCACGAAGTCGGCCCCCCACCCGAGGCACGGGCAGGGGCAGACCTTCATTCAGAAGCAGGTTTGTCCGCAGGCTTACGGTACCAGGTACCAGGCAGACACCCACCAGCCGCCCTCCCGGCTGTAAATACAGAGCAGGGGACCCCACAGGGAAACTCACCACCGACCCAGTTGTAGCTGTGGCAGAAGCGCTGATAAGTGCTGAGAAGGCTGGCTGTGCTGCGCTGTCCCTCAGGAAGCGATTTGCGGGCTTTTGCTGCAGTAGTATTTCAGGCACAAGAGGCCAAGACTATTTCCAAAATGGCTGCCGTATGCCAGAAAAGCATGCGGGCTACAGGAAAATGGTCGCCAACCTATATAAGCCGCGACCGTGCAAATGGTAGCCACACATGCGAATGTAAAGCACAACGACACAGAAGAAGTCACACAGCAGCACTTCCAACACCAAACCAACTGCTCCCCCACAGCACACAGACCCTGGCAGTGACAGAACCCCAGGAGGGACCCGCCCTAACAGCCGCCACCCATTATGGGAAGGAGGAGAGAGAAGAAAGCAGGGCGTACCCTCAGTCGACCTCCCAGGAAAGCCCCAGCCTTACCACCTTGCCGAGTCAAGGGGCCTACTCACCCGTCATGCGACCACCGGCTGGAGGCATTCCTGACTGAAACCAACGTCCGCAAACGGCATGGCAGTCGGCCAGACACACCGGTCATATGTGCCCTAGAACATGAAGTTTCCCCCGACCAACCCTGGAGCAATGGGCATCATGTTGTGGACGACCCAGAGCTGAGCTGAGGGCCGGCACATGCTCGATGGCTGAACATGGGGGGACTACTAGGATCGAGGATCCAGCCTGTCAGCCAGTCGGCAGTTGATAGCAGAATCCAGGATCCAAAAATGCAGGAACCCAAATAAAAGCGAAAACATCGCAAAAAAAAATAAATTCAGAGTACATGGACTCCGAGAGGCCAGTCTACTCCCGGCACTAGGCAGAAAAAAAAATGGCGCTGTTCAGTCAGAGTGGGGGTTATATAACAGGGGAGCTGTACTGCAGAAGTGTTTTTAACACTTGAAGTGCTGTTTTTCTGCCTAGTCTCTCCTGGAAGGGAGGTGATATAACCCTAAGGTCAATTCTGCTGTGTCTGTCCATGAACGGAAGAGAAATAGGATTTTTATAACAGCTTACATGTAAAATCCTTTTCTTGGAGTACACCATGGGACACAAAGCTATAAAAATCATTATATTATGGGTTGTATGGTCACCCAGAGGTGATTGGACACTGGCACAACCAAACAAAGACAGTTCCGCCTCCATATAACCCCTCCCATTAAGGAAGTACCTCAGTGTTGTAGCAAGCAATAATGTTCCATAGAAAAGGGGGGGGGGGGGGCCTCTGTGTCCCATGGTGTACTTCAAGAAAAGGATTTTTACAGGTAAGCCGCTTTAAAAATCCTATTTACTTTATCGTACACCACGGGATACAGAGCCTTAAATCATTGCATAATGGGACGTCCCAGAGCAATGCTCAATATGAAAGGGGAGACACAGATCAAGCAGGCCACTACAGACAAGAGGCTCTATACTGCTTTTGCCCGAAAGCAGTCCATTCACATCTATCTGAAAAAAAAAAAAAAATTGGAAAATGTGTGGGACTAGACCAAGTTGCAGCTTTACAGATCTGAGCCAACGAAGCCTGGTGGTGGCACTGCCCATGAAGCACTTAACGCCCTGGTAGAGTGCGCCCCAACAGAAAAAGGAGGAGTTCTGTTCTTTAAATTATAGGCTTGAATTGTTTATCGAATCCACCATGGATTTTTAATGCCACTTGTCCCTTCTTGGGACCATCTGGCAAAACAAACAAAACATCTGTTTGCGTATCCAAGTGTTGCCTGCAGATACACCTTTACTGCTCTCACTAGATCTAGGGGGTGTGCAATATCTTCTTTCTTCCGCTGTCTGCGGATCCGAAAAAAAAAAAGCCAGAACAGTGTCCTGATTTTAATGAAAAGCCGACACCACCTTAGGTAAAAAGGCAGGCGGGGGGTCGTAAGTAGTACAATCTTGTACTTATGACAAAATTAGATAAGGCTTTTTACAAGAAAGCGCTGCTAATTCAGATACTCTTCTAGTCGAAATTTCCTGCTTTAAAAAGGATCAGCGGGATCTAGCGATAGGTTCAAAGGGTTGCTTCTGCAACACTGACAATACTAAATTCAGATCCCTGGGCACAAGGGAGACTTGACTGGCGGATTGATCTGCAGTACCCCCTGATGAAAGCCCGAACTAGGGAATGAGATGCCAACGGAAGAAGACTGATAGAGCTGAGAATCTGCTTATGTTATATCTTTGAGGATTCCATTTGTTAGTTTCACACCAATAACACTTAAGACCCGGACCAATATGCTGCCAAATGACCAAAGGGGTTTTTTGCGATTACGGCACTGCGTTGCTTTAACAGTCAATTGCGCAGTCGTGCGACGTGGCTCCCAAACAAAATTTGTGTCCTTTTCTTCCCACAAAGAGAGCTTTATTTTGGTGGTATTTGATCGCCTCCGCGATTTTTATTTTTTGCGCTATATACAAAAATAGAGCAACATTTTTGAAAAAAAAAAATTTTTACTTTTTGTTATAAGAAAAATCAATAAACTAAATTTTAGTCAAACATTTAGGCCAAAATTTATTTAGCCACATGTCTTTAGTAAAAAAATAAAAAAAAATTAAAATAAAAAATAATTAGCTACCTAGCGGGAACAGCGACACTAATACAGTGATCAGAAAAATGCTGGCAATAGGCAGTGAAAGGGTTAACTAGGGCAGTGATCAAGGGGTTAAAACTTTATATGGGGGGGGTACAGGGCTACCCTGAACCTAACACTAACTGACTTTTACACTGCCTGTCACACTGACACTAAATGCAGTAATCATACATGTATGATTACTGCATTCAGTGACACTGTGACAGGGGGAGGGGGGGCGATCGGGGGGGTTAAATGTGCCTGTGTGTAGTGTAGTGTTGGTGCAGGATTTACTGTGTGGTGATCTCTCCTCAGCGGTGGTTGAAAAAAACGCTGAGGGAGAGATCACGTCGCTTCCTCCTTCCTGTGTTTACACAGGAGGAGGAAGTGACAGGGTGGGCGGGCGCGCGCATTGGCTAAGAGCGATCCGGAGGGGGCGGACAAAAACGAATAGCCGCCCCCTCTTGTCGGATCGCTCCTGCAGCCGCGCGGACCACCCCATGTACGGGGGGGGGGGGGGGGGTCCGATCGGTGCGATGCATGATTCAGAGCACTACACGGGCCCCTTTGTTTCTTAAAGTGGAGCTCCACCCTCTTTTTCAACTTAATAGCATTTGTTTTTAAAATGCCCCCTTAAATTGAATTGGTGTGTCTTTTTTTTTTTTTTTAAACTCACTGTGCTGTGCAGATGAGTTTTATTTCCCTCGGCCGCGGCCGCAGCCGGCATCGCCCCGTCAATCAGTGCTGCATTGCCTCCTGGGAGATGTTTGTCATCAACCCCAGGAGGTCCTGCCGCGTAGCATCGCGTGATTAACCCCCCCGCGAATGAAAAAAAAACACAGGCGCCGCGGGTTAAACATTGTGCGGTGACTGACACAGACTACAGTGCCCCGAGTGCCAGAGCGGAGCAGGTAGTGGCTTGGCGGGGGTGGGGGAGAGTGCAAGCTGCTCCCCTGTCAGTCGGCACATCTGGGACCGGCGCGGCGCAATGATCCTCTTCTCTCATGTCATGTCTCTGATAAGTGTAGGGCAGCGGCCGTCAGCCGAGCAGAGAAGCCGCCTCCCCCCTTCTCCTTTATGTCTATACAGTGCTGTGCATGCAGGAGAGGGGGGAGGCGGCTTCTCTGCTCGCTGACGGCCGCTGCCCTACACTTATCAGAGACATGACATGAGAGAAGAGGATCATTGCGCCGCCCCGGTCCCAGATGTACTGACTGACAGGGGAGCAGCTTGCACTCTCCCCCACCCCCGCCAAGCCACTAAGTCCCCCCCGCCAAGCCACCAAGTCCCCCCCACCCCCGCCAAGCCACCAAGTCCCCCCCCACCCCCGCCAAGCCACTAAGTCCCCCCCCCACCCCCGCCAAGCCACTAAGTCCCCCCACCCCCGCCAAGCCACTACCTCGGGCTCTCTGACTGATACATTGTGGGTCTAAATGGGGGGGTCTGTATTGTAGCAAGGGGGGGTTTGTTTTGTAAGGAGGGGGGGGGGTCTGTATTGTAGGGGGGTCTTCACTGTAGCGGGGGTCTGTATTGTAGGAAGTGGGGTCTGTATTGTAGGAAGGGGGGTCTTCACTGTAGCGGGGGTCTGTATTGTAGCAAGGGGGGGGTTGTATTGTAAGAAGGGGGGTTTCACTGTAGCGGGGGTCTGTATTGTAGTAAGGGGGTCTGTATTGTAGGAAGGGAGGTCTTCACTGTAGCGGGGGTCTGTATTGTAGGAAGGGGGTCTCTGTATTGTAGGAAGGGGGGTCTTCACTGTAGTGGGGGTCTGTATTGTAGGAAGGGGGGCTGTACTGTAGGAAGGGGGGTCTTTATTGTAGGAAGGGGGGTCTGTATTGTAGGGACGGGGGGTCTTTACTGTAGCGGGGGTCTGTATTGTAGGAAGGGGGGTCTTCACTGTAGTGGGGGTCTGTATTGTAGGAAGGGGGGTCTGTACTGTAGTAAGGGGGGTCTTCACTGTAGAGTGGGTCTGTATTGTAACGGGGTCTTCACTGCAGGGGGGCCTGCACTGTAGGGAGGGGGTCTGCACTGTAGAGGGGTCTGAGTAACAATTAGGGGGCCCAGAACTGTTAAGGGGGGTGCCTGTGTAACATACAGGCTTCTAGAGGTGCAGGGTACTGTGTAATGTAAAGGGGTCCAGAGATGTGGGGGTCTGTGTAATGTAAAGGGATCCAGAGGTGCAGGGTGCTGTGTGTAATGTTAAGGGGTCCAGAAAAACAAGGGCTGTGTAATGTAAAAGGGGTCCAAAGGTGCAGGGTACTTTGTAATGTAAAGGGGTCCAAGGTGCAGGGTGCTGTGTAATGTAAAGGGGTCCAAAGGTGCAGGGTGCTGCTGTGTAATGTAAAGGGGTCCAAAGGTGCAGGGTGCTGTGTAATGTAAAGGGGTCCAGTGATGCAGGGTGCAGTGTAATGTAAAGGGGGTCCAGAGGTGCAAGGTGCAGTGTAATGTAAAGGGATCCAGAGTGCTGTGTAATGTAAAGGGGGTCCAGAGGTACAAGGGCTGTGTAATGTGCTGGGGCGATGCGATTTGGGGGCAGTGTGATGTGATGTGCTGGGGCGATTTGATGCAATTTGGGGGGGGGGGGGGGGGTGCTGCGATGGAGGAGATGTGATTTTGCGGGGGCAATGCGATGTGCTGGCTGGGGCGATGCAATTTTGTGGGTATTGTGATGCAATTGGGCGGGGGGTCTATGCGATGTGGGAATATTTACTAAATGTTGTGCTGTGATCGGTGCGGTGTGCTGTGCTGTGATTGGTGCGCTGTGATCGGTGCGCTGTGATCGGTGTGCTGTGCTGTGCTGTGATCGGTGCGCTGTGATCGGTGCGCTGTGATCGGTGCGCTGTGATCGGTGCGCTGTGATCGGTGTGATGTGCGGTGTCCTGTGATCGGTGTGCTGTGATTGGTGCGTTGTGCTGTGCTGTGATCGGTGCGCTGTGATGTGATCGGTGTACTGTGATCGGTGCGTTGTGCTGTGATCGGTGCGCTGTGATCGGTGCATTGTGCTGTGTAATGTAAAGGGGTCCAGTGATGCAGGGTGCAGTGTAATGTAAAGGGGGTCCAGAGGTGCAGGGTGCAGTGTAATGTAAAGGGATCCAGAGTGCTGTGTAATGTAAAGGGGTCCAGAGGTACAAGGGCTGTGTAATGTGCTGGGGCGATGCGATTTGGTGGCAGTGTGATGTGATGTGCTGGGGCGATTTGATGCAATTTGGCGGGGGGGGGGGGGGGCGCCCGGTGCTGCGATGGAGGAGATGTGATTTTGCGGGGGCAATGCGATGTGCTGGCTGGGGCGATGCAATTTTGTGGGTATTGTGATGCAATTGGGCGGGGGGTTTATGCGATGTGGGAATATTTACTAAATGTTTGTGTGATCGGTGCGGTGTGCTGTGCTGTGATTGTGGTGCGCTGTGATCGGTGCGCTGTGATCGATGCGCTGTGATCGGTGTGCTGTGCTGTGCTGTGATCGGTGCGCTGTGATCGGTGCGCTGTGCGGTGTGCTTGCGATTCGGTGGGTGTACTGTGATCGGTGTGCGTTGTGATCGGTGTACTGTGATCGGTGCGATGTGATCGGTGCATTGTGCGGTGTGCTGTGATCGTGTGCTGTGATTGGTGCGTTGTGCTGTGCTGTGATCGGTGCGCTGTGATGTGATCGGTGTACTGTGATCGGTGCGTTGTGCTGTGATCGGTGCGCTGTGATCGGTGCGCTGTGATCGGTGCATTGTGCGGTGTGCTGTGATCGGTGCGCTGTGATCGGTGCGCTGTGCTGTGATCAGTGCACTGTGCTGTGATCGGTGTGCTGTGATCGGTGCGCTGTGAGGTGTGCTGTGATCGGTGCACTGTGATCGGTGCATTGTGCGGTGTGCTGTGATCGGTGCGCTGTGATCGGTGCACTGTGCTGTGATCGGTGTGCTGTGATCGGTGCGCTGTGATCGGTGCGCTGTGATCGGTGCGCTGTGAGGTGTGTTGTGATCGGTGCGCTGTGATCGGTGCGCTGTGATCGGTGCGCTGTGATCGGTGCATTGTGCGGTGTGCTGTGATCGGTGCGTTGTGCTGTGATCGGTGCACTGTGCTGTGATCGGTGTGCTGTGATCGGTGCGCTGTGATCGGTGCGCTGTGATGTGATCGGTGTACTGTGATCGGTGCGTTGTGCTGTGATCGGTGCGCTGTGATCGGTGCGCTGTGATCGGTGCATTGTGCGGTGTGCTGTGATCGGTGCGCTGTGATCGGTGCGCTGTGCTGTGATCAGTGCACTGTGCTGTGATCGGTGTGTGCTGTGATCGGTCGTGCGCTGTGAGGTGTGCTGTGATCGGTGGCGCTGTGATCGGTGCGTTGTGCTGTGATCGGTGCACTGTGATCGGTGCATTGTGCGGTGTGCTGTGATCGGTGTGCTGTGATCGGTGCGCTGTGATCGGTGCGCTGTGATCGGTGCACTGTGCTGTGATCGGTGTGCTGTGATCGGTGCGCTGTGATCGGTGCGCTGTGATCGGTGCGCTGTGATGTGATCGGTGTACTGTGATCGGTGCGTTGTGCTGTGATCGGTGCGCTGTGATCGGTGCGCTGTGATCGGTGCATTGTGCTGTGATCGGTGTGCTGTGATCGGTGTGCTGTGATCGGTGCGCTGTGATCGGTGCGCTGTGATCGGTGCGTTGTGCGGTGTGCTGTGATCGGTGCGCTGTGATCGGTGCGTTGTGCGGTGTGCTGTGATCGGTGCATTGTGCGGTGCGCTGTGATCGGTGTGGTGTGCGGTGCAGATATATCTACATAACAAATTATTTCGTATATTTCCTGGTTCCTGGAAGGAGGAGGGGAGGAGAGATTTTGCTATTGAAACCTGATCTGTAACATATTACATTGCTTGTGCAGCACTGAGCATGTGCGAGATATGCAAAGCTGAAATCCAGGAAGTCATACAGTCTGGCTTCATGGATTCCCACACTTAAGATGGCCACGGTCAATTCCTGTTTTATAAAGTATCTAAATGCTGTAACAACCTAACAAAACGGACCTTAGTTTACAGACTAACTTTACTAGAATAGATTAAGCTTGTGTATTACAGGGGTATTTATATTTAAAAAGTGAAATTGTGGCCGGAACTCCACTTTAACTTTATTTGAAGTGCAAAAAGTGACACTTCATGTCACTGAACGGCATGGTGCGTTTGACTGCTGTTCGGTGACATGTGGTGCTAGTGGCCGAAAAAAAGGTAAAAGCACAGCTGAAAAGTCGCTTTGCCGGCACTGTCCCATATTTAAATGGGTGCAGGGGTGCTTCAGAAGCAGTGTATACACCGCTCATAAGGCACCTCAAAGGGCAAGACTGGAGGTGTCCTGTAGTTCTAACATATTATATATATATTATATATATATATATATATATATATATATATATATATATATATATATATATATATAAAAAAACACAGTTCCTGCAAAGACAGCAAATTATCATCGCCCTAGTGTTATTGGCAGGATCACCAGGTGTTTAAAAAAAAAAAAGGGGGGGGGGGGGAATGTAGTCACCACATACACATAAGGACTAGTAAACAGCAATTTTCCTGGGTTTAGATATACATTTATTCCACACTACTTTGACAGAGTACTTTAACCAGCTGTTTTCATTTTCATTTGCAGCACAAAAATCAGCCAGTCAAGTGATTCCCAATAAAAAAGGTTAAACTTAAAATTAGCATCATGTTCAACATTTTTGTTAGTAGTATTTTGAGGGCTGAATTTCATCTTACTGTGACTGATATAGCTTGGAGATTATTGCAATAATCAGGACTAGCTCACACCCTGTTGGGTTGGATTGTTAGGGCTATAACCCATTTTTAAGGTGTTAAAGGGGTAATTCCCCCAAAAACCTTTTTTTAACATTGATTGAGGCTCGTTATGTCAAGGGGAATCGGGTGGTTTTTTATTAGAAACGAAGCAGTACTTACCGTTTTACAGATGCATCGTCTCCGTCGCTTCCGGGTATGATCGTCTGGTCTGGGCGTGCCTGTTTGATTGACAGGCTTCCGACGGTCGCATACATCGCGTCACGAGTAGCCGAAAGAAGCCGTGCGGCGGTGCGGCTCTATACTGCGCCTGCGCACCGTCGTTCGGCTACTTTCGGAAAATCGTGACGCGATGTATTCGACCTCGGAGGCCTGTCAATCAAATAGGAACGCCTAGACCCGGAGACCATACCCGGAAGCGTCGGAGACGATGCATCTGTAAAACGGTAAGTACGGCTTCATTTCTAAAAAAAAAAACACCCGATTCCCCTTGACATAACGAGCCTCAATCAAGGTTAAAAAAAAGGTTTTTGGGGGAACTACCCCTTTAACTCTATATTAATCGGGCTTGTAGGGAAAAAATGTTCACATGAGCTGGCTGAAGGACAGAGAGGCGGCGAGCAACTAAATTATGTAAACATTTAAATCACATTTATCAAAGTATTACATCCAGTCCTATTCATGCTGGTGTGTAAACTGTAAAGTTTAATTGCTAAAAACTGCATTTGCATAAGGAAAAAATAAAATCATAAAGCAGACAAAAAGTAGGTTCTCTTTTACATACCAAGACATTGAATGTTTAGTGGTAAACGATGGACATGCCAGTAAAAATGTGTGTAAAATCCTGTTAGCCCTAATGCCGCGTACACACGATCATTTTTTGTGATGAAAAAAGAACGACGTTTTCTGTGAAGTAAAAACGACGTTTTTGAAACGTCACTTTCAAAGACGATGTTGCATACACACCATTGTTTTTTTCACAAAAAGCGAGGTTACGTTCACCACTCTTTTCCATTGAAGCTCGCTTCATAACTAGCTTCTGGGCATGCGCGGGTTGAAAAACGTCGTTTTAAACGACATTTTTGCTACACGCGGTGACTTTTTGTGAAACAAAAAACGACGTTTTGAAAAACGACACAAAAAATTCAAGCATGTTGGAATTTTTTTTTGGTCGTTTTTTTTTAAGACAAAAAACGACGTTTTGCCCACACACCATCAATTTAAATGACGTTTTAAAAAACGTCGTTTTTTTTCATCGCAAAAAACGACCGTACTGCTCACTCATTACATTCCTAAAGCCACTGGCTTTTAACTGACCTGCTGATAAAGTAAAACAGCCTTACCAAAGCCAAAGACAATAGAATGTCAGCATAACCTGAAATGTTAAGCCAACTCCAGGCAAAGCAAAATGTATCCCTTGCAATGAGGATGCTTGAAATTTTCCCAAAGTTGTTCGGACAATGCTTGGTTATTCCTTTATGGCAAAATAGGACCAGACTAATGAACACACACTTAGCACAAATAAAAAAGGTTTCTGCATACAAGCATTATAATAGATGTGCAGATACGGACAGAGGAGTATGGGCTTAAAGTGGAGGTCCACCAAAAAATGTTTTTAAAGCCACCAGCTACAAATACTGCAGCTGCGAACTTTGAAAAAAAAAAAGACACTTGCCTGTCCAGCGCACCCGCGATGTCGGCAGCTGAGGCCAAGCAATCGTTTGCCTCTTGGCTGCCCTGTCATCATCCTCAGTGAGGGAATCAGGAAGTGAAGCGTTGCAGCTTCACTGCCCGGCTCCCTACTGCGCATGCGCGAGCAGAGCGGCGAACTCTCACTGGTCCCCGCTGTCTCCTGGGACCGGTGTGTTTTCCAGAAGACAGCGCGGGGGGGGGGGGCTCTTGGGACGTGAAGGGGTGTGACTACCGCAGCAGACTATTCCTAGGAGTGGGTGCAAATACTTTTATTATACCAGGTATCTGCACCCGCCTCCCCCTGAAAAGGTGCCAAATGTGACACCGGAGGGGGGGGTTCCAAAAAGCAGAGGTTCACTTTTTGTGTGGACCTCTGCTTCAAAATATATATGTGCGTTTAGGGACACAAGAAAAACGGTGGGGCCCAACACATAGATACATATTTTCTGCTTAAAGTGGAGTTCCACCCATTTTTTGATGTTTAGTTGTGCTGCATTCCCTTAGCACATGGTTTTCACAATGGGCAACATTTTTTATTTTTTTTTGGCTGGTAAATACCTTTTTCCCCATAGCTTCCTGGTCCTAATCGCCTAGGCGATTAAGTCACAAGGGATCCTGGGATTTCTGCGTCATGGATTACTTGCGAATTGCCTACCAAAATCTTGCGTTTTTTGTGAGAGAGAGAGGAGCTTTCAGAAGTCTCAGCGATGTCTGGGTGGGCGGGACAGAGCAGCTATCGAACAGCAGCCAATCGTGTGGCTTCTTAAGAATGGGGCGGAGCCGCATCGCGAAGCATAATCTAACTGTGTGCAGAGAGACAGAGGAGCTTTCAGAATTCATCAGAGCAGCTATCGAACGCCAGCCAATAGAATGGGGTCAGGGCAGACTGCTATGTGTATACGGCTCCGCCCCCTTTCTGAAGAGAGAGAGATTTCAGAAGTCATCAGTGATGTCTGGGTGGGCGGGACAGAGCAGCCATCGAACGCCAGCCAATTATGTGGCTTCTTAAGAAAGGGGGGCGGAGCCTTATACACATAGTCCCCCGCCCTGACCCCATTCTATTGGCTGGCATTCGATAGCTGCTCTGTCCCGCCCACCCAGACATCGCTGATGACTTCTGAAAGCTTCTCTGCCCCTGCCGAGTTAGATTATGCGACGTGATGCGGCTCCGCCTCCTTTAAGAAGACTTTTGAAAGCTCCTCTCCCTGCACAGGTACGTCAGCGGCGCCAGAGATGTTCAAGTCAAATAAAGTTATGATTTAAAAACACCATGGGGGCGGGAACTTCTGCAGACAAGAGATTGCCATAGCAACCTGTCAGGAAGAAGGACGGCCTCCCTGAGGCATTACTGAGCATGTACGAGATTTGCAGGTGCATGATGGGTAGATGACTGCACAGAAATCCAGGAAATGAACAGGATGACCACAACTAAAATGGAAACTGCCTGCTTCTGAGATCAGTAAGTAAATAACTATTTTTAAAGAAAGTAAAAGCCCAAAAAGTATGACATATTAGAAATGTTTATTTACAGGTTTTGACAGTTACAGAGCAGTGTTTGAAAAAAAAAAAAATGTTTGGGGGACTGGAGCTCCCCTTTAAGTTTCACTTTAACCACTTAAAGCGTTAAAGGAAAAAAATATTTTTATGTCATACTTACCTCCACTGTGCAGTTCGTTATGCATAGAGTGGCCCCGATCCATGTCTTCTAGGGTCCCTCGGCGGCTGTCTCTGGTCCTCCCTGCAATTAGTCACCACAGTAATGCCAGAGCTTGCATGGTGGTCACTAAATGCGGGCGCGCTCCCGTGATACAACGAGCGGCCATAGCCGCTCACTTTATCACTCGGCCCCGCCCCTCGGCGCGCCGCATCACAGGATGTGATTGACAGCAGCGCCAGCCAAGGGCTGCGCTGCTCTCAATCCATCTGCTCTAGCCAATCAGTGGCCAGGCTGAGCGGCGAAGAGGACCGCGGTACCATGCGCTTGACCTTCGAGGGGTCATGTAAGTATAAGGGGGGCTCGGGGGAGGGGGGATGTATCAGATGTTTTTTCACCTTAATGCATAGATTGCATTAAGGTGAAAAAACATTTTCCTTTACAACTCCTTTAAGGACCGCCGCACGACTATATACGTCGACAGAATGGCACCAGTGCGGCTCGCTCGCGACCCAGTCCGAAGCTCCATGACCACGGACCCGATTGCCGCCGGCAAACCTTCCCTGTTCTCTGTGGCAGTGTCAGTGATCGTCTGTTCCCTGATATAGGGAATGACGATCAGTGTTGTCACATGCCCAGCCCCGCCCCCCCTACAGTAAGAAACACACAAGGTCACACTTAACCCCTACAGCGCCCCCTAGTGGTTAACCCCTTCACTGCCATTTTCACAGTAAAAAGTGCATTTTTATAGCACTTAACGCCGTGAAAATGACAATGGTCCCAAAAATGTGTCAAAAGTGTCCGCTATAACTTCGCAGTCACAGGAGAAAAAAAACGCTGATCGCCACCATTAGTAGTAAAAAATGTTTTTATAATAATGCCATAAAACTATCCCCTATTTTGTAAACGCTATAAATTTTGCGCAAACCAATCGATAAATGCTTATTGCGATTTTTTTACCAAAAATAGGTAGAAGAATACGTATCGGCCTAAACTGAGGAAAAAAAATGTTTTTATATCTTTTTTTGGGACATTTATTATAGTAAGAAATATTGCATTTTTTTTCCAAACTGTCGCTCCATTTTTGTTTATTGCGCAAAAAAAAAAAAAAAACTGCAGAGCTGATCAAATACCATCAAAAGAAAGCTCTATTTGTGGGGGGAAAAAAGGACGCCAATTTTTTTTGTGAGCCACGCCGCACGACCGCGCAATTGTCAATTAAAGCGACGCAGTGCCAAATCGCAAAAAAGGGCAAGGTCCTTAACCTGCATAATGGTCTGGGTCCTAATGGGTTAAAGATACTTGTGTCATTTCATGATTTTCTAATTGATGAAAACCCAGAAAATCAGATGGCTTTTCTATCAGTTATAGCCTACCATAAAACAGAGTTTCCAGTAAGACTAACTCTGATTTTCCCAAGGCGTCTTCCAGGACAGCCCTTGAGAGGATGAGCAAGCACTCCCCAGTTTAGGGTGGGACTATTGCTTGGAGGACTTTCCTCCCAAAGGTTTGATCTTGATCACTTTAAGACGTCCAATCGATCGTGTCGAATGAACGTGGACATGCTTGACCACGTGGTGTCCTTACATACCTGCTCCGAGGTAGCACCGGCTCTTTCTGCACAGGACGTTGCAAATGTCCTTGAAGAGTGTGTTTTCAAGCCTTGTGGAGGGTCCAAGCGCAAAGTTTTTGTACCCTTCCAAGATGGCCACCTTATCCACCTGGCTCTTGTTTCTTTTGAAGACTGCTTTCCCTTCTGATTTTCTAAATTTTTAGTCGCTTCGATAGGAAGGAGACCTCTTCTGATGTCTAGCCAGTGTAGTTTCTCTTTGCTATTTGCAGGTTTATTGCAAAAACAAGGAAGTATGAAGTTCTGATTCTTGAAAGAAAACAGTAACTTTAGGGATAAATGACTGGTCAGTCTTAATATAATTCTATCCTCTAGTATTTGCATATGGTTCTCTGAATGACAGAGCTAGGAGTTCGCTGACTCTGCGAGCAGAAGTCATAGCGACTAGAAAGACTATATTTAAAAATAATCAGTTTTAAGGATGCCTCTGAAATTGGCTCAAAAAGGATTCCTAATGACTGCATCCAACATAATAGACAGGTCCCATGTCGGAAATTTACAGCATGGAGCCGGGCGTTGGTAAACAACTGCTTTGCATTGCAATAAGCGGGTCCTACTGTAAGGAGTGCTGTATATAGACAGTTAGGGCAGCAATTTGTACTTTAAGCGTGCTTAAAGATAACTCTTGTCAATGCCTCTTGTAGAAACTCCAATATTGTTGGAGAATCGTATTCTCTTTTGCCATTTTCTATTAGCCAGAAATTAAATTTCTTCCAGAGTTTCAGGTAAATTGTGCTGGTATTTGGTTTGCGACTTTGTAACAGAGTTTCAATCACTCTGGCCGATAGACCCTTGGATTTCAGGACGTCTATTCCAGATACCAGGCCGCTAGTTTTAGCATGGCTGGATTGGAGTGCCGTACTGGACCTTGGGATAGCAGGTCCTGACTGCACAGTAACATCCAAGGTGGGCGATCTACTAAAGATAGCAGAAGTGAAAACCACGCTACCAGGATAAGAGAAGTCTTTTCTGTCCTAAACTTGGAGAGGACTCTCGGTAAGAGATGTAGAGGCGGGAAGGCATAAGACAGAGTGAACGTCCATGCGTTCTGGAGGGCATCGACTGCCACTGGTTGATCCCTTGCGATGGATTGCTGATAGCGACTCCAGATTTTTTCTCTGCCCAAACAAACTTCTTGTGCTATGCACATTAGGGTGGCATTCCTAATTCCTGTTTGTTTAGGTATGCTACAGAGGTTGTGTTATCTGACCTGTAGATATTGGTGTCTGAGCTGACTTTGGAATGCTGAGATTTCTTTGGCTATGACCTTTAACTCTCTGTAATTGGACGAGCATTTCCTCTCTAGGCGACTCCCAGTGCCCTGTACCTACTGTCCATTCAGATGGGCTCCTCACCCCTGGCTGCTGGCGTCCGTAGTTAGGATGCACGTAGTCGGGGGGTTCCATAGCAGACCTTTTTTGCCGGTCGCTTTGGTTTCACCACCACCAGAGGGCCTGTTGGTGCCAGGAACAGTAAGTCGTCCAAGTAGGGATAACTGTTATGGCTTGGAGTCTTAATAGAGCCAGCGTTTCTGCTAGGGTCTTGGTAAAGAACCTCGGATATGAAGAGAGGCCGAAGGGGAGCGCTTGACTCTGAAAGTGGTAGACCCTTTCCCCCCCTTAATGGCTATGTGGAGGAATTTTTGGGGCTCCCGATAGGGATGTGAAGGTAGGCATCCATCAGATCTATTCTAGCCATGAAACAATCTTTTTAGAGTAGATTGAAGATCAGGCAATATTTGCCTGATGGCTTCTGCACCAGAAAGGTGTGCGAGAAAAAACCGTGGCCTTCCCCTCAGCCTTCCTCCCACCTGGATGCTGGCATCACTGCGGCTTGGGATTTTGTCAGGAGGGTTAAAGAGCACTATTGCCTTTTGTTTGCCTCCTTGTGCCGCCCAGGGGTTGTTTGGCTTCCCTTATTCCGCTTTCTTTTGTCCCTTAAAAGGATAAAAAAACGTCCTGGGAAATTTTTCTTTTAGGAAAAGTCTTTTTTATCACCTGTGCGTTCTAACGCTTCATCTAGCGGGGTGCCAAAACAAGAATTGACCTGAAAAAATAAATGCTACATAAGCGTAATTTAGAGGAGGTATCGCCCGGCCATGTTTGAGCCAAAGAGTCCTCCTGGCTGCAACCAATAGCGAAGCTGCTCTGGCTGAAAGTTTTACAGATTCCATCTAGGTACCTGTGACAAATCCTACTGCTTTAAAAAGCAACTCTACTCTATGGGTACCTGCCGTCAGGTGTTCCTTTAATTGTTTAAGCCAGAATTCAAAATTACAGGCTACACACGTCGTTGCTAGGGCTAGTTTAAGGTTGGCCACAGCTGTGTCCCAGGATCTTTTGAGGATAACATCCCCCCTTTATATCCACCAGATCCGCTAAGTGTCCCATGCCATCCAAGACTAAGTCTGAGTGTTTTGACACCTTCGCTAGCGGGGTATCCAGCTTTGGAGCTAGTTGCGAACTTGTACTGTGGTCCTTATCAAAAGGAAACCTTTTCAATTCTTCAGTCAGGTTCTCCCCATTCCCTGCGTACCGAATCTGACATCAGTTTATGTACTGGGAATAATTTTAGGTTTCCTTTTCTTAAATCCTGATACATTTTATCATGACATGAGAGTGAGTTTTGAATAGCCCCTACCCATTCGTCTACTTCCTCTTGGGAGAGATTGAATAGGGTGTGTGCGCGGGAGTCATCCTGACCTTTCTCCTGCCCAGAATCTGACTGGGAGGAATCCGGGTCAGAAATTCTAAGGGGAAATCTCCTTCTCCACAGGTTCACCTAATCCTGATGTTACTGGAGTAGGAGAGGTGGGCACCTATGGTTGTCTAACCGTTAAAGGAAATTGCATATCTGCTATAAGTTTCCTGAAGGACTGAAAGGTAGACTGCATCTCTAAAATAAATTTTGGTAAAAGGGGGAATCCCTCCTGTTTACTACCGCTGTAGTGCAAGGGGCACATAGGGATTCAGTGTAAGTAGATGACAGCTTAGCATTACACGTAGGGCACTTTCTATTGTCACTGGAAGTGGACCTTGTGCTAAGTTTTTTCTGGGCCCTCTATTAACAAAAAAAAGATATATAGAGAGCCTTTAGTGCCTATGCAGCAAGTCTCCCCCATCCTAAGGTGCCCACGGAGCTCTAAGAAGTTCCCTGAACTCCTAACTCCCCCTTTTAGCAGGTGTAAAATAGACACAGGAAAAAAAAGGCTCTGGCCAGGCCAGCCTACCTGTGATGAAGCGGCGTTAGACTCCTCTGAAGCCTGGGATGCTTCCATGGTGCTCCATTCGTAGGCGATCCACAGCCCATGCTTTCGCCTTTGAAAACGCCGCCTCGGCCTTCCCCCAGTCTCTGCGCCGAAAACCGGAACCAGTCTTTCCGGCGCACAGCGATGACGCACATCTCGCCGGAGGTGACGCCCGGCGTCCTCCGGGTCCCGGCGTCTGCCGCGAAGAGAAAGATCTCCGGCCACCGCCGCCATGCCCGTCAATGCTGCCCACTCCCTCGCCGGGCTCCGGAGAGAAGGGGGAATGGGGAACTCCAGACCCCATGCGGAGGGAACCCGTGGCCACGGAGAGGTTTTAGAGGTAAGAGGGGAACACCAGCTGCACAGCCCTTGCGTGATGGACACTCTCCTGGGTCCATTCTCCCCCTTTAAAAGACGGTTCCTTCAGTGACATGTCTCCTCCGACTGAGGAAACACATAAAACTGACCAGATGCCTGAGGGACCGCCTTTTAAAGAGCTGGTGGTGATGTGTTTCCTGTCCGGGGAAGAGCTCCATCTCTCAAGGGCTGTCCTGGAAGACGCCTTGGGAAAATCGGCTGTTGCTGCAGCCCACTAACGGTGCAAAATACGAACAAAAATTCTTTCATACGATTACTGTGTATGGCCGCCTTAAGAGAGTGGAAGCATTAGGTCTTCAAAAGTGGAGACATACATTGTGGACATTCTTTATAGCAATTGTTCTTTATAGGTAATGAACCATTCAATGGGGAAACCATCTGTGCAAAGACTTTACTTATCAGACGTAAAAATCATATCCAACCGAGTATTGTGCGAAGCAGGTTGGCAGGAGTACTGTGCAATCAGGGTGTTTCCATCTCCACCCCTCAACCACATTACATCACTCTGTCCAGATCAAGGTGTACCGTCTGCTGCAACAGAAATCAGCCATGTCTCATGCTAGTTATATGTCCCATATCTGTAGGTGAATGAAGACATGAGTCCATTTGTTTCTTACATGGAAAAAGAAAGACTTCATAATGATTTTTTTCCCCCAAAAATAAAATAAAAGATAAACTACTTTGACCCTACAAAAAAATAATAATAAAACAAGGGCTTGACCAGGAAAAAAAACAAGAAAAACACACACAAAAAAATAAAATAAAAAAAACTTACGTAATGGAAGGGTCTACTTGCTTGTAGGCATGAGCAGCACAGGATCCACAGTAGGTATATCCAGCATGACTATTTAGAAATATTTAGAGTTAACATTGTTATTTATAGAATTTGATAACACAAATGATTTAAAACAGCATCAGTGAACTTTTTCTAAGATGCTTAAAAAAAAAAACATTATTGAACAAGCCAAGCAAAAAGAGTATATTAGTTAAAAACTGGTCAACTTTTCATTTAAAACTCGCCCCCCCCCCCCCCCCCCACCCCCCCCCCCCCCCCCCAAGACAGCTAATTGCCAAGCTATATTGTGCTATGTTAACATTGCCTTGTGTCAGCCCAATTCGGACTGACACATTTTAGTAAATGCAAAAATCATCACCCTGCCTTCCATCCAATATTGCATCAGCCTCTGTTCATACAGGTGCGAGTTGACAGTTCCGAATCACATGACAAGTTGCGCCTCATTGCCGGAAATTGGAACTTTTCATGTCGCAGTGATTATGAAAAGGTCCCTGCACTACATTTTTTTAAAGCGGGGTTCCAACCACAATTAGCATTGTTTAAATGTATGTCCTTTCATCATGCGTCTTTTATATTATAAATCCGGTCACTTAATATTTTACAATCCGCCGCCGCTCCGCATAGTTATTCAAAAAAGATAGTTTATAAAACTAGGTCCACACCATTGTCATTTTGCTTGTGGGCATTGTGAAGCCTACAAGCACTTACTTCCTGGAAGTCTTGGATGGGGAGTGATAATTGGGCAGCACACTGCATCCTGGGAAATGACGACACACATTTCCCAGGAGCATTAGAGGGAGATCATGTCAGAATCCTAGGTGATTCCAAGGGCAGATTTCATGGGACCGCATAGCAACAGGCATTTCCAGATAAGTAAAACAATTTTTTCTTTTTTAGGTCTAATGAGCACAATAATAAAACAAAAAAAAAATTGGAAATGGAAACTCCACTTTAATTTCATTGAGACTTGCATAGACTTCTGTTAAATGAAGTTGCAATGAAATCAGCACAGCTTTGAGAATCGCTCAATTTGCTTGATATTAAAGTCACACCAGTGTGAACCAGGGCTTAGACCCCTTTGACATAAATGGACCGATTGTGTTCGTTTACGTTTTTCAGGCAGACCTGATCAGACAATCCATTCTCTATGGAGAGGCGGGTGTAAAACAGACATGTGTCAATTTACACCTGCCTACATCCAATCCGATCCATTAAAAACAGACAGATGGGGGAATCTATCCCCTTCTGTACAGGGAATCGGATCAGATGACAGTCCATTTACCATGCCGTGAAAAAGTATGCATACCCCTTGAAATTCTTCCACATTTTGGCATGTTACAAACAAAAATGTTTATGTACTTTATGGGAGACAACACAAAGTGGCACATAGTTGTGAAGTGGAAGTAAAATGATAAATTGATTTCAATTTTTTTTCTTACAAATAATTATCTGAAAAGAGTGGCGTGCATTTTTTTTTGTCAGCCCCCTCTACTCTGATACCTCTTAGGCCCCTTTCACACAGGCGGACCTGAACCGACACTCCGTGCAGCTCTATGAAGCGACAGATGTCAGTGGTGACATGTTCACTGACATCCGATCAATTCAGATGGATAGAAACCCTATTTTCCATCTGTCTGGTGGATCGGATGAAAAATGGACAGGCAGTCCATTTTCATCTGATCCACCATAGAGAGTGGAGCTCTGACAGTTAACAACAAAACCTGGGGAATGCCCAGGAAAAAAACAGGCCTCTTTACCGACCAGCCTGCAGAACAACCAAATTAACCTGTCTAACAGTATGCGTTAAAAACAGGGGTTTTGTCCGCACGCATTTGCAAACGCATGCGTAAGCCACAGAGCCGCACCAAGGCACCCTGTAATCTGTGGTCCCAACACTAAACAGTGAGTGTCCCCATAGTAGAGGCACATGCATTTTAATGGATAGATGAGGGCAGGTGGACTGAAGGGGAGCCACCCCTCCTAAAAAGGTACAGGAGCACACCAAACACCCAGCATATAGCACAATGGCTGCATAGGTGCTGGTGCACTGCTGGACCAATATAAACAGCACAGGTTAAACAAAAACTGACAGGTCCGTCCCTGCACAGTGAGCAGAGACTGACCTGTCAACCACCAGCTCCAGAGGGATCAATGGGGCAATTACCACTGAGCAAGCGGAATCTGTAGATGGACACCCCCATGTGAAAGGGGCCTAACTAAAACTAGTGGAAGCAATTGCCATCAGAAGTCACCCACTTAGTATAAAGAATAAAGTCCACTTGTGTGTAATTTAAGCTCAGTATTAACCACTTCCCGACCGCCCACCGCAGGTATACGTCGGCACTTTGAGGATGGATATCTCGGTAACGGCAGCAGCTGCTGCCACAACCGAGATATCCATCTCTTCTGTGGGCGGTCGGGTAAACGATAATGGCGGTCTCCGCGGCGGAATCGCCGCGAGATCGCCGTTATCGGTAGCGGACGAGCGTCCCCCCCCCCTCCCGCTGCGCTCCCGCGCTCTCCGCCGCTTACCGGAGCCGTCGGTAGCGGCGGAGGCGATCGGGTGCGCTCGTCTGGTCAGCGGGGATGCGAGTGAGGGAAAAAATTTCCCTCGTCCATCCCCGTAGCTCTGTTGGGCGGAAGTGACGTCAAACGTCAGTTCCAAACAGCGTCTTAAAGAGACATTTTTTTTTTAAATGTCATTTGAAAAATGACATTTACAATTTTTTATTTTTTTTTGCATTTTAGCCTAAATATGAGATCTGAGGTCTTTTTGACCCCAGATCTCATATTTAAGAGGACCTGTCATGCTTTTTTCTATTACAAGGGATGTTTACATTTCTTGTAATAGGAATAAAAGTGATAATTTTTTTTTTTTTTTTTATTTTAGTGTTAAAAATTGGTAAAATTAATACAAATAAATACGAAAACAAAAAATAAAATTTTTTTAAATCGCCCCGTCCCGACGAGCTCGCGCGCAGAAGCGAACGCATACGCGAGTAGCGCCCGCATATGAAAACGGTGTTCAAACCACACAAGTGAGGTATCGCCGCGATCGTTAGAGCGAGAGCAATAATTCTAGCCCTAGACCTCCTCTGTATCTCAAAAAATGCAACCTGTAGAATTTTTTAAACATCGCCTATCGAGATTTTTAAGGGTAAAAGTTTGACGCCATGCCACGAGCGGGCGCAATTTTTAAGCGTGACATGTTGGGTATCATTTTACTCGGCGTAACATTATCTTTCACAATATGTAAAAAAATTGGGCCAAATTTATTGTTGTCTTATTTTTTTATTTAAAAAAGTGAATTTTTTCCAAAAAAAGTGCGCTTGTAAGACCGCTGCGCAAATACGGTGTAACAAAAAGTATTGCAATGACTGCCATTTTATTCTCTAGAGTGTTAGAAAAAAAAAATATATAATGTTTGGGGGTTTTAAGTAATTTTATAGCAAAAAAAAAATGTTTTAGTCTCGTAAACACCGAATCTGAAAAACAGGCCCGGGGCTAAAGTGGTTAATACAGCTGTTCAGTGAGGCCCTCAGAAGTTTGTTAGAGAACCTTAGTGAACAAACAGCATCTTCAAGGTCAAGAAACACACCAGACAAGTCATGGATAAAGTTGTGGAGACATTTAAAGCAGGGTTAGGTTATAAGAAAATATCCCAAGCTTTGAACATCTCACGGAGCACTGTACAATCCATCACCTGAAAAGGAATCGACTAGCATTAGTCAGAGAAAGTAGCCAAGAGGCCCATGGTAACTCTGGAGGAACTGCAGAGATCCACAGCTCAGGTGTGAAAATATGTCCACAGGACAACTATTAGTCGAGCACTCCACAAATCCGATCTTTATGGAAGAGTGGCAAGAAGAAAGCCATAAAAAGTCCCATTGTCAGTTTACGAGAAACCATGTGGGAGACACAGCAAACATATGGAAGAAGGTGCTCTGGTCAGATCAGACCAAAATTGAACTTTTGGTCTAAAAGCAAAACGCTATGTGTGGTGGAAAACACTACACATCACCCTGAACTCACCGTGAAACGTGGTGGCAGCATCATGTTGTGAGGAGGTTTTTTCTTTAGCCAGGACAGGGATCTGGTCAGAATTGATAGGAAGATCGATGGATCCAAATACAGGACAATCTTGGAAGAAAACCTGTCTGCAAAAGACTTGACTAGGGCAGAGGTCCAGCAGGATAATGACCCCTGTCCATGTCCAGACCTAAAATCCAATAGGGAATCTGTGGCAAGACTTGAACAATTGCTCATCATAGACACTCTCCATCCAATCTGACAGAGCTTGAGCCATTTTGCAAAGATAAAAATAGGCAAGAATTTTACTATCTAGGGAGGTGCAAAGCTGGTAGAGACATCTCCAAAAAGACTTGCAACAATGATTGCAGTAAAAGGTGGTGCTACAAAGTATTGACTCGGGGGGGCTGAATACAAATGCATGCCACACTTTTCAAATATTTGTAAAAAAGAAAAAAATATTAAAACCACTTATCCTTTTCCTTCCACTTAATTATGCCACTTTGTGTTCGTCTATAACATAAAATCCCAATAAAATACATTTATGTTTCTGGTTATAACATGACAAAATGTGGAAAATGTCAAGGGGTATGAATACTTTTTCAGGGCACTGTATGTCCACTCTGCATAAGAGGAGAGGACACGGACCAGTCTGCCTGCTCAGAGGACAGATCCCCACTGAGCTGGCGGAGTCTACCCCATGTGAAAAGGGCCTAAAAATAGTCCTAGTATATTTAAAACAGAATAATCAATACTTACGGTGCAATAATGGCTCTTGCAGGTCTTTTTGAAGTTTGTGCTTGGGACAGCCAACCTTCCAACTGGGCACTCAGCTGGGGCCCTACAATAATTAGAAACCAAGCCATCAAAATGTGAGAGTAATAATAATTGAGCACTTGTAACAAACCGTAAGCCAGTGTTACAAAATATTTTTTCAGGTGCTACCAACTACATGTATTTCAGAAACACTCTGGAAGAAGTTTATTAACCGCTTGCTGACCAGCTCACGCCGATATACATCGGCAAAGTGGCACGTTCCAAAAAAAAAAAAATTCACCGCTAGCCATCTGCGATCGAAAGCACGAGAGACAGAATGGGGATCTGGGTGACACAAGCGCATCGGTGCTACGTGGGCTCACGCGTTCCCCTACTTCTGAGGAACGTTCCTGCATGTCCACTCAGGAGAAAGCCCACACCTGGTCGTACATGTGCAGTGGGAGGTGGTTAAAATGCAGCCAGAGCACCGTTCGTTTCTGCAAGTGGGAAACTGAACAACACTTCTCAGTGCTTATTTTCACCCCTGTGACATGTATCAATGCAAAAAATCACTGCTTCCAGAAAAATGGCAGGTTTTTAAAAGTTTTAAAAACCTGCCATTCTTCTGGAAGCAGTGATTTTAATAATGCTTAAAGTGAAACTTTAAAAGTAAAATATTCCTTTAAAGTTTGTACCTGGGGGGGTGTCTATAGTATGCCTCTAAAGTAGCGCATGTTTCCTTTCATAACAGTGTCTGCACAAAATTACATTTCTAAAAGGAAAAAAAAAAAGTAATTTAAAACTACTCGTGGCTATAATGATTTGTCGAGTCCTGGCAATACAGATAAAAGTCATTGGAAAAAAAATGCATGGGGGTCCCCCCAAATTCCATTACCAGGCCCTCCAGGTTTGGTATGGATATTAAGGGGAACCCTGTCCAAAATAAAAATAAAAAATAAATGGCGTGGGGGTTCCCCCCCCAAAAAAATCATACCACAACTTTCAGTCAAAAAAAATAAAAATAGGCATTGTACCCCTACCATTTCACAAAAAAAGGGTGTGAAAATTTTAAAAACGACGACAGGAGACGGCTTGGGACAAGTCCTTGATTAAAAGAAAGATTCCAGCATTGCAATCCATTCTCGATCTCCAGCGATGATCCATTCTCCAGCCAGGATAGACGCACACGATACCGCCTCCACCAGAGGCACCGGCCGAAAACCGCACAAGCTGTTTGACAGCTCTTTTATAACCGAGGGCAGGGCCACCCGTGACATGTGACCCCGACCCCCACCCCCCCCGACACATCAGGGGAAACCTCTGTTGCGTCAGAGGGGGTCATCTGTCCATGTCATGGGTAGCCCGTCCTTTATTTTTAATAAAGAACTTGTCCCAAGCCGTCTGTTTTCAAATTTTTCACACTTTTTTGGTGAAATGGTAGGGGTACAATGTACCCCTTACCAATTCACATGGGGGAGGCAGGATCTGGAGTTCCAGATTCCTATAAGCCCCCCACCCGCAGACCCCCACAACCACCAGGCAAGGGTTGTGGGGATGAGGTCATGTTGAGGGCATGTGGCCTGGTACAGCTCTCGCCCCCCCCCCTTTCCTGCGGCCTGCCAGGTTGCATGCTCGGATAAGGGACTGGCATGATTTTTTTTGGGGGGGGGGGGGCTCTGACCCCATGGCATTTTCTTTTAAATTTGGCGCAGGGATCCCCTTAATATCCATACCAGGCCTGAAGGACATGGTAATGGAATTTAGGGGGACCCCCACGCATTTTTATTTTATTTTTCAATGACTTTGATCTGTATTGCCGGGACCCGACAATTAATTATAGCCACAGTTTTAAATTACTTTTTCCTTTAGAAACGTAATTTGGTGCAGGGACTGTTATAAGCATGGGAAACATATGCTACTTTACGGGCATACTAGACACCCCCCCCCAGGTACGAAAGTTAAAGGAATATTTCAATTTCAAGTTTCAGTTTAAGCATTATTAAAATCACTGCCCTTTTTTTTTTGCATTGATGCATGTCCCCTGGGGAAGGACCCAGTTCCCTAAACACTTTTTATGACAATAACTTGCATATTAACCTTAGCACTTTTGATTTTTCATGTTTGTGTCCCATAGACTTCAACAGTGTTCGCACACATTTTTTGCCTGTTCGCATGTTCTGCTGCGAACCGAACCGGGGGGGGGGGTGTTCAGCTCATCCCTAGTGGGCATCCACTCACCTGCTGCGGCCACGTCCCTCACTATGTTTTGTCACTGCCGCATCACGGTCAGTGAGTCAACAGCAGGTCAGAGGAGGAGCCTCTGCAGGACAGAGATGACAGTTGCCCTTTAAAAATTATTTAAATCAAGCTTTTTTATTAGCGATTTAAAATTGATTGATTTAAAGTGGTAGTATACTCTATACCAGGAGTCTCCAAACTATGGCCCTCCAGGTGTTCAGGAACTACAATTCCCATCATGCCTAGTCATGTCTACGAATGTCAGAGTTTTACAATGCCTCATGGGAAGTGTAGTTCCACAGCAGCTGGAGGGCCGTAGTTTGGAGATCCCTGCTCTATACTACCACTTTCACTTACAGGTAAGCCTATAATAAGGCTTACCTGTAAGTATAAAGAATATCTCCTAAACCCTTACGGTTTAGGAGATATTGTCCCCGCAATGCGCCGCTGATTGCAGTGGCGCATGCCCAGCATGGATCCTCGGCGAAAGGACCGGCAGCCGCCGGACCTTGCCGAATTGAAGTCTCCCGCGCGCATACGCGGGAGTGACTACATCGCCGCTCCAGCCAATCACAGTGCTGGAGCGGCGATACCAGGAAGACACACCAGAGCAAGATGACATCTCGCTCGGCGTGGACCAGGTAAGTGTTCTTCACCTCGTTCCGAGGTAAACATTTCATAATCAGCTAGTATGCGGTGCATACTAGCTGATTATGCCTTTTGCCTTGCAGGTGGGGAAAAAAAAAAAAATGTCTTCAATAGCGGGTATACAATCGCTTTAAATCAAATTCACCCTGGTACACAGTACAATGTATATTTCCCCCCATAGTATCTATGCATGGCTTTTTCTACCCGTCTAGGTAGGCTTCATAAACCAGCACAAATACAAAAGCTGCAAGTCGGAACCACAAAGCTTGACATGTATTAAGGCCTGGGTACACATACAATGTACAGTAAAACCTTGGTTTGAGAGAGTTTTGCAAGACAAGCTAAATTTAAAATATATATATATATATATTTGAACTTGATATACAAGCAATATATGTAGAAAGATTGGCAGAGAGAGGAGCAGTGTAGATCAGTTATGAAAATATAGAAGTCTGACACAGCAGCATTCATAATAGACTGAATGGGGGCTAGCCTGTGTAAAGTGAGGAGGGGGTTGCAGTAGTCAAGAAAAGATATAACCAAGCAGTGAACAAGTTGTTATGTGGCGTCACAAGGAAGGGGCAAATTCTGTAAGTGTTACGAAGGTCAGTTTTGAAAACACCAAGTTTGAGAAGTAGTGTGACATACATACATACTGATTTGTGGCTCAGTAAATTTGTAATATGTGAGGAGACCGTGAGGGAGTGAGCTGGATAGCAGAGAGGTAGATCTGGGAGTATTCAGTATAGAGGTGGTATTGGAAGCCATGTGAGGTTATCAACTGGCCAAGGAAAAAGATGTAGAGAGAATATGAGGGGCCCAAGGACAGAGCCTTGGGGTACCCCAACAGAAAGAGTGGAGGAGATTGTGTTGGAGACAGGCGCACTGGGATAGGCAAGAGGAAAACTAGAAGCAGAGTCACAGAGGTCAAGGGAGTGGAGTTTATTAAATGGATATTAAAAGGGCTATTTTTTTTGTTAAAGAACATACATTTTACTTACCTGCTCTGTGCAGTGGTTTTGCACAGAGCAACCCTGATTCTCCTCTTCTCAGGTCCCCTGCAGGCGCTCCTAGCCTCTCCCTCTTGTCGAGTGTGACCAGCTTGCAATGGGGTCACCCAAGCAGGCACACTCCCGAACCACTTCTCTGTAAGTCCATTGAGACACGGAGCCAAAGCTCAGGCCCAAACCACTCCTCATTGGTTCACTAGCTGATTGACAATGGCTCCTGCTGTTCTTTCAACCAATGAGGGGGGAGAGTCCCCAGAGAGCCAAGACACTCGTGCAAATCACTGGATCGCTATGGAGCTCAGGTGGGCTGCTGCACACATTTTTTACCTTCTTGCATAGAATACATGAAGGTAAAAAGCCTTTAAAACCACTTTGAGGAGGAGCATCAACAACCGTGTCAAAGGCAGAGCAGAGGTCTAAGAGTAGGGGTACAAGTATGAGTAATGGCTGTGGGTTTTAGCAGTTAGTAGGCCATTAGGGAATTTTAGCGCAGCTTCAGTGGAATGTTGTGGGCAGAAGCCAGACTGTAGGGGGTCAAGAAGATTGCCATCAGTGAGGTAGCAACTTGTACAGTTGTGGAAAAGGCATACAAGAAGCTTAGAGGCAAACAGCAGCAAAGAGATGGGTCTTAGGTTATTCAACAGGTGGAGTCTAGTGAGTTTTTTTAGTTATGGGGCTAACCAGTGCATGTTTGAGCATGGAGATAAAAGGCGTTGGTGGAGAGGGAGTGATTGAACATGCGAGTTAAAAGAATTTAGGATACAGCAAGGAGAAGACCATAGTAACCCGGAAGGAAGATGGAATCCCCGTCGGCGGTAACAGCATGCTGCTGGAGGGCTTAATTTTATGGTGTGCCTTTCATAAAGTGCTAGTATGCAATGCATATTAGCACATCACATTAATTTGCAGGGAGAAGCTTTGTGGTGGTACTTTTAGGGCTTATTTAGATCTATACATGGCTGTAGGTGTTTTTTCTAGCATTAGGTACATGTTTTATGTGTCAATGCGTGCTTTTGAATTTAGTGAGGACAGGGTTAACAGCCATTGACCAAGACTTGTGAAAACCTGCTGCCAAAAGCATCAAAGCGCCAGCTCTCTTTTTCTAAAGAATTGCTGAAATTACAGTTGTGGGTTGCCCACCTGGATGATAAAACTTCTATTGAAAAAAAAAAATTGAAGGAGCCAAGTGGAAAATTGTTGGCAGAACAGTGACTGCATCCAATCAGATGCCGTCACTGTGTAGGTATTGATGCAGCAATGGGTGCGGGCAGACTCTGCATTGTGCAGTTGGTAGGTTTGGCCCGTTGACATCAAGCCCTAGAGTTTTGGGTGCCTGGGAGACACAGATGAAGGAAACAGCCCACTGCCAGCATGTCATAATCAATAGGCTGAAATGTGCTGTGGCTGGACGCTCTACTTATCTGTAATCAAATTTAGGGCCGCATGCACCAACTGAAAGTATTTTGGCATTTGGCCCTAAACATGAGTATCACTTAGCACAGTGTGCGGCTTAAAAGATTTTGATAGGCTGCCAGCAGTGGGCTGTATACCACACCTGTGCCCAGAAACAGGACGATCTCACACTGCCTGTGTGCACAACTAAATATAGGCAGCAGTAGAGATTCATTTAAAGCGGATCTCCACCCTAAAGTGAAGATCCGCTGATCGGAACCCTCCCCCCTCCGGTGTCACAATTGACACCTTTCAGGGGGAGGGGGGTGCAGATACCTGTCTAAAGACAGGTATCTGCAACCACTTCCGGCCCGCAGTCTCGGGCAAAAGTCAGGTTTTTTGGCGACATCGTCGCCCCCCGTTGTGTGCTGGGAACTCTCGGCTCCCAGCACACAGCGGGAGCCAATCGGCGGGCGCAGCGCGACTCGCGCATGCGCCGTAGGGAACCAGGCAGTGAAGCCGCAGCGCTTCACTTCCTGGTTCCCTCACCGTGGATGGAGGGGGGAGCAGCATGCATCCGTTTTAATGCATGTGTAGCGCCCCCCCCCCCCCCATTTGGTGGGGCGTTACGCTAATGTTAGTGGGGAATGGGAGAGTTAAGTTGCTCCCACTTACAAATTGGTTAAGTTTAGGCAGCTGTCAGTTTAGAACTGCTTTCTAGGCCAGTCTGCATGCTAGGGGAGGTGTTTTTACCCCTGGGTGACAGTTGGGTTCTGACAGACCCACTTTCTCCCAGCAGCCAATCAGAGGAGGATTTCCCTCTGGGCATGCTGGCGGGAGAGTATATCTGTGGCAGACGCCTGAGAGTGAGACGTTCTATGCGGGGCCCACGTTCCAGGTGCGGCATCCACCTTCAGGGTGCACCCATCCATGGGCCCCGCCATCGAGGCCTGCCTGGCCGAAGCTGTGCACCAAGCGGAGCTTCACCCTGGCGTTGAGGGGCTCCAGCGGCTTGCTGGGTCCCAGATCCTAAACTGGGAGCTGTACGATGGGGGATTGGCTCGGGAGACCCAAAGGCAGAGGTTGTCCGCGAGGCCTAAGCGAAACACCGGGGATCGGGTCATCACTACATGACAGGTACACTTCAACTCTCCCTTGATGACCCTAGAGAAGTGATTTACTGGGAGGATCCATTAGTTCTACCCCTTTGAAAAGTATGGAAATTCCTCAGGCCTGTGGCAGAGGCCCCAATTCCTCCCAGTGACTATTGCAAGTGACCTTTCGGCTGCCAGGCCCAAGTTAGATGCCTGTCCGGGGCGCTTTACCCACTCTGACGGGAGTGGCGACATTTAAGTGGGACTATACTGAGAGCAAGCTGCTCTCTATAATATCCAAGGCTTGATACTGCAGTTTTCTTTCGCTCATCAACCTTTCTCTATAGTGTGCCATGTTGATGTTGGCCATTTTGGGCCTTGGACTAAAGCTTGAAAAATGTAACCCGATGTCTGGACACTCGCTTTATTCACCCCTAGATAAGTGTAATTGGTAACTTAATACGCCAACCCCAAAATCAACCAGCGGCTCCTTCAGGGGTGAGCGCTACACATGGATGGAAAAAGCTACACATGTATGGCTGGCTTTATATGCCCTCATACATTGCCATTTACTTCTATAGGCCTCCCAATGCAAAAAAAAAACAACCAGGTAATTTTTTTCAAAATGTACTGCAGTGTTGGGATTGTAACAGATGTGATCTTTATTAATGTGAACCACAACACGTGTGTTTTAGCAACACTGAAAGCAGGCTTTTATTCTGCCAAATCACTTCTATACAATAAAATCCAACTACAAGTCTGTCTCACACTGTGCCCCCCCTCCCCCAACACGCAATCCCATCCTACCATGTCTCCCATGCCCCTCTCAGCCCACACACACCAGACAGTAGTCCATGACAGACTGGCGACAGGGTCTCTTTAGTAGGGATAAAGAACCATGTTACAGAATGCAAGGACAGTCTCTTTAGTCAATATAAAGCCCGGTGGGGGACGTGCCCTTACATCCCGCCGCCTTGTGACTTAGCCTTCCACCAACCCCATACAATATATGGTAAATCACACCCTGTGTATGTCCCAGACCCTCCATGCCTCTGGCTCTCAGAGTAGGATGCAGTGACAGGGTATCTAGTGAGTACAGAGACTGGTGGGGGCTGCTCTTCCATCCCGTCACTCAGCCCTCTACTACAACCCCCCCATATAAGTTACACTGTCTCCTGCTCTCTTGGTAGGGTGCAATGACCAGCATGTCTAATCAGTACAAAGCCCAGAGGGGGGTGCTATTCCATCCTGCGATGCCACGAAACCTATCACACCTCATGTGTCTCCCACATCCTCCGTCACTCCCATACAAATAAATCACACTCCACGTCTTTTGTTCTCACGGTACGATGCAATGACAGGGTCTCTTTGGTCAATACCAAGACCCTTGGGGAGAACATGTCCAGCTTGCCATGTCGCTCAGGCACCCCACCCCCCCATACAACAATCACACTCCATGTGTCCCCAGGTCCCTCCCATACATCTGGCTCTCATACTAGGATGCAATGACAGGTGTCTCTTTGGTTAATATAAAGCCCAGTGGAGGGGAATCAAACTTCCATCCTGTCAAGTCAATCCCCCCCACCAATCACCCTCATACAACATAATCACACTCCATGTGTCTCCCCAGGACCCTCCAAGTCTCTTGCTCTCTCTGTAGGATGCAATGACAGGTGCATCTAATCAGTACAAACCCTGGGGGGGGGGGGGGGGGGCAAACTTCCATCCTGCCATGTCACTAGGCCCTAGGACAAGGGTGCTCAGCCTATTGCGGAACTACAATTCCCATCATGCTTGTAACTGTCAGCCTTGTAATGCCTCCTGGGACTTGTTCTACAACAGCTGGAGGAACCTTGGCACCCCCAGATGTTTTGAAACTACATTTCCCATGATGCTTCTGCACTTTGCAGCATAATTGAGCATCATGGGAAATGTAGTTTCAAAACATGTGGGGTGCCAAGGTTTGCCATCACTGCCCTAGGATGTAGCGACAGGGACTTTAATCAGTATAAAGACCATTGTAGAGTGGGTGCATTTCCATCCTGCCACATCACCCCAATATAATCACACTCCACATCTACTGCTCTCTCAGCAGGATGCAATGACAGGTGTCTATTCAGTACAAAAGCCCAGTGGGGCGGGGGGCACCTAGGGTTGCCACCTGTACGGGATTCCCCCGGGCAGTACGGGTCTTCAATCATGTGTCCAGTTTTCAGACTCTCTGAAACCCGGACAGACCATTAGACAGGGGGAGCTTCATTAGCATATGTGTCTATGGGGAGACAGCAGCAGTGTCACTGCTTCTCCATAACCACACTGTGCTGGGGTGATTGCTAGAATACAGCTCATTCCATACAGTTCCCCTCCCCCCTTAGGCTCCTGCAGGATCTCTGTTATCAGTGACTAACTCCCCCCCCCCCCCCCATCACTAGTGCGGTGTGCTTGGGGAACCTGGGAGGCGGAGCTGAAGAGATGATGTCGGGAGGAGGAGATAATGTCGGGCTGGTGCTACTCACACTACATGCAGGGAAGAGGTGAGCTGAGAGTTTTTGTCTGAGTCTCCTGGGGGGAGAAGCTGACACAAGTTTATGTGAAGGGTTTTAGGTGACAGGAGGATCGGGAGTGTCTGATATCTTCCAAGCCTCACACCTCTCTGTACAAACATCCCCCTCAGTCCAGATAATGTGCAGTAATTTATGACCATTCATTAACCCTGTGTGTGTGGAGAGTGTCAACTTCTGTACAGAGCTTGGATAACACAGGTTACATGAATGGTCATAAATTATCTTCACATCATCTGTACATACAGAGGGCTGAGAGTTTTCTGTAAATATCAGTGGATGAGTACAATAGCCTTTGTTTTTATTTACATCACTATTCCCGCCCCTCCCCCAGACCACTTCATACATCCAGCTAGCATCATCCCATCCGCACTCCTCTCCTATCCATACTACTCCCACCATCCTCTCCCCACTCCTATCCATACTACTCCCACCATCCTCTCCGCACTCCTCTCCTATCCATACTACTCCCACCATCCTCTCCTATCCATACTACTCCTACCATCCTCTCCGCACTGCTCTCCTATCCATACTACTCCCAGAAGTGCCATCCTCTCTCCCACCAAATAGAGGCCACCATCCTCTCTATCCATACTACATCCCACCTGTCCTCTCCTCCTCTCCTATCCATACTACTCCTACCATCCTCTCCCACTCTCTCCTATGTAGTACCATACTACTCCCACCATCCTCTCCTATCCATACTACTCCTACCATCCTCTCCGCACTGCTCTCCTATCCATACTGACTCCCACCATCCTCTCCTATCCATAGACTACTCCCACCATCCTCTCCTAGACCATACTCTTCCATCCTATCCATACTACTCCCCACCATCCTCTCCATACTACTCCCACCATCCTACTCCCCACCTCCTCTCCTATCCATACTACTCCCACCATCCTCTCCCCACTCCTGACTCCTAGTCCATACTGACTACCCACCATCCCAAACTCTCCTATCCATACTACTACCCACCATCCTCTCCTATCCATACTACTCCCACCATCCTCTCCTATCCACTCCTCTCCTATCCATACTACTCCCAACCATCCTCTCCCCACTCAGTCTCCTATCCATACTACTCCCACCATCCTGACTCCTATCCATACTAACTGCCTACCATCCTCTCCCCACTCCTCTCCTATACTACTCCCACCATCCTCTCCCCACTCCTCTCCTATCCATACTACTCCCACCATCCTCTCCAGCCACTCAAGAGCTCTCCTATCCATACTACTCCCACCAGACTACTACCCACCATCCTCTCCTATCCATACTACTCCCACCATACCATATACTCTCCGCACTCCTCTCCTATCCATACTACTCCCACCATCCTCTCCCCACTCCTGAATGTAGTAGCTCCTATCCATACTACTCCCACCATCCTCTCCTATCCATACTACTCCACCATCCGCACTGACCTGTAGTAGAAGTACTCCTATCCATACTACTCCCCACCATCATGACTCTCCTACTCCATACTACTCCCACCAGAGGCGAAGTCCTCTCCTATCCATACTACTCCCACCATCCTCTCCCCCAGAAGTGACTCTCTCCTATCCATACTACTCCCACCATCCTCTCCCCACTCCTCTCCATACTACTCCCACCATCCTCAATCCCCACTCCTCTCCCCAGTATCCATACTACTCCCAGCACCATCCTCTCCCCCACTCCTCTCCTATCCATACTACTGCCCACCATCCTCTCCTATCCATACTACTCCCACCATCCTCTCCCCACTCCTCTCCTATCCATACTACTCCCACCATCCTCTCCCCACTCATCTCCTATCCATACTACTCCCACCATCCTCTCCTATCCATACTACTCCTACCATCCTCTCCCCACTCCATACTACTCCCACCATCCTCTCCCCACTCCTCTCCTATCCATACTACTCCCACCATCCTCTCCCCATCCTCCATACTAGTAGAACTCCCACCATCCTCTCCCCACTCCTCTCCTGTCCATACTACTCCCACCATCCTCTCCCCACTCCTCTCCTATCCATACTACTCCCACCATCCTCGTCCCCACTCCTATCCATACTACTCCCACCATCCTCTCCCCACTCCTCTCACTATCCATACTACTGAAGAGCCCACCATCGACTCTCCTATCCATACTACTCCTACCATCCTCTCCGCACACATCCTCTCCTATCGCATACTACTCCCACCATCCTCTCCGCACCCCTCTCCTATCCATACTACTCCCACCATCCTCTCCTATCCTCTCCTATAACTACTCCTCACCATCCTCTCCTATCCATACTTACTCCCACCATCCTCTCCTATCCATACTGCCCACCATCCTCTCCCCACTCATCTCTCCTATCCACATACTACTCCGACCATCCTCTCCTATCCTCCCATACTACTCCCACCATCCTCTCCCCACTCTTCTCCTATCCATACTACTCCCACCATCCTCTCCCCACTAGACCCTCTCCTCTCCGCAGTCCATACTACTCCCACCATCCTCTCCCCACTCACTCCTCGTCCTATCCATACTACTCCCACCATCCTCTCCTATCCATACTACTCCCACCATCCTCTCCCGCACTGCTCTCCTATCCATACTACTCCCACCATCCTCTCCTATCCATACTACTCCCACCATCCCTCCCCATCCTCTCCCATACTACTCCCACCATCCTCTCCCCACTCCTCTCCTATCCATACTACTCCACCAACTCCTCTCCTACCTATCCTCTCCTCCCACTACCTCTCCTATCCATACTACTCCCACCATCCTCTCCCACTCCTCTCCTATCCATACTACTCCCACCATCCTCTCCTATCCATACTACTCCCACCATCCTCTCCCCACTCCTCTCCTATCCATACTACTCCCACCATCCTCTCCCCACTCATCTCCTATCCATACTACTCCTACCATCCTCTCCCCACTCCATACTACTCCCACCATCCTCTCCCCACTCCATACTACTCCCACCATCCTCTCCCCACTCCTCTCCTATCCATACTACTCCCACCATCCTCTCCCCACTCCTCTCCTATCCATACTACTCCCACCATCCTCTCCCCACTACCTCTCCTATCCATACTACTCCCACCATCCTCTCCTATCCATACTACTCCCACCATCCTCTCCCCACTCCTCTCCTATCCATACTACTCCCACCATCCTCTCCCCACTCCTCTCCTATCCATACTACTCCCACCATCCTCTCCTATCCATACTACTCCTACCATCCTCTCCGCACTCCTCTCCTATCCATACTACTCCCACCATCCTCTCCCCACTCCTCTCCTATCCATACTACTCCCACCATCCTCTCCTATCCATACTACTCCCAGAAACTACCATCCCTCATCTCTCCTAGATCCCTCTACTCATACCCCCACAACCATCTACTCCCCCACTCCATCCTCTCCTATCCATACTACTCCTACCACATCCTCTCCCCACTCCTCTCCTATCCATACTACTCCCACCATCCTCACTCCTATCCATACTACTCCCACCATCCTCTCCCCACTCTTCTATCCATACTACTCCCACCATCCTCTCCCCACTCCTCTCCTATCCATACTACTCCCACCATCCTCTCCCCACTCCTCCTCCCCCACTCTTCTATCCATACTACTCCCCACCATCCTCTCCCCACTCCTCTCCTATCCATACTACTCCCACCATCCTCTCCCCACTCCTCTCCTATCCATACTACTCCCACCATCCTCTCCCCACTCCTCTCCTATCCATACTACTCCCCACCATCCATCCTCTCCTATCCATACTACTCCCACATCCTCTCCCCATCCTCTACCTCCCATCCACCGTCCTCTCCTATCCACTACTCCCACATGCATCTCTATCCATACCTCCTATCCTCCATCCTCTCCTATCCATACTACTACTCCCACCTCTCCTATCCTCTCCCCACTCCTCTCCTATCCTCCTCCTCACCATACTACCCACCATCCTCTCCCCACTCCTCCCATACTACCATCCTCTCCCCCTCCATCCTCTCCCCACCACATCCTCTCCATACCTCCCACTCTCTCTCCTATCCATACTACTCCCACCATCCTCTCCCCACCATCCTCTCCCACTCCTCTCCTATCCATACTACTCCACCTCTCCCCACTCCTCTCCTATCCATACTACTCCCACCATCCTCTCCTATCCATACTACTCCCACCATCCTCTCCCCACTACCTCTCCCTATCCATACTACTCCCACCATCCTCTCCCCACTCCTCTCCCCATATCCATCCCTACCATACTCCATCCCACCTCCTCGCCCCCACCCTCTCCATCCTCTCCTCCATCCATACTACTACCTACCATCCTCTCCGCACTCCTCTCCTATCCATACTACTCCCACCATCCTCTCCCCACTCCTCTCCTATCCATACTACTCCCACCATCCTCTCCTATCCATACTACTCCTACCATCCTCTCCGCACTCCTCTCCTATCCATACTACTCCCACCATCCTCTCCCCCTCTCCTCTCCTATCCATACTACTCCCACCATCCTCTCCTATCCATACTACTCCCACCATCCTCTCCCCATATTACTCTCCTCTCCTATCCATACTACTCCCACCATCCTCTCCCCACTCCTCTCCATACTACTCCAACCATCCTCTCACTCCTCTCCTATCCATACTACTCCCACCATCCTCTCCCCACTCTCTCCTATCCATACTACTCCCACCATCCTCTCCCCACTCCTCTCCTATCCATACTACTCCACCATCCTCTCCCCACTCCTCTCCTATCCATACTACTCCCACCATCCTCTCCCACTCCTCTCCTATCCATACTACTCCCACCATCCTCTCCCCACTCCTCTCCTATCCATACTACTCCACCATCCTCTCCCCACTCCTCTCCTATCCATACTACTCCCACCATCCTCTCCCCACTCCTCTCCTATCCATACTACTCCCACCATCCTCTCCCCACATCCTCTCTATCCATACTACTCCCACCATCCTCTCCCACTCATCCTCTCCCCACCATCCTCTACCATCCACTCCTCTCCCCATCCTCTCCACTACTACCATCCTCATCATCCTCTCCATCCACTCCTCTCCTATCCATACTACTCCCACCATCCTCTCCCCACTATCCATACCCCCACCATCCTCTCCTATCCATACTACTCCTACCATCCTCTCCGCTCCTATCCATACTACTCCCACCATCCTCTCCCCACTCCTCCTCCTATCCATACTACTCCCACCATCCTCTCCTATCCATACTACTCCCTACCATCCTCTCCCCACCCCTCTCCTATCCATACTACTCCCACCATCCTCTCCCCACTCCTCTCCTATCCATACTACTCCCACCATCCTCTCCTATCCATACCTACTACTCTCCCACCATCCTCTCCTATCCATACTACTCCCACCATCCTCTCCTATCCATACTACTCCCACCATCCTCTCCTATCCATACTACTCCCACCATCCTCTCCTATCCATACTACTCCCCACCATCCTCTCCCCACCCCTCTCCTATCCATACTACTACTCCCACCATCCTCTCCCCACTCCTCTCCTATCCATACTACTCCCACCATCCTCTCCCCACTCCTCTCCTATCCATACTACTCCCACCATCCTCTCCTATCCATACTACTCCCACCATCCTCTCCTATCCATACTACTCCCACCATCCTCTCCTATCCATACTACTCCCACCATCCTCTCCTATCCATACTACTCCCACCATCCTCTCCCCACCCCTCTCCTATCCATACTACTCCCACCATCCTCTCCTATCCATACTACTCCCACCATCCTCTCCTATCCATACTACTCCCACCATCCTCTCCTATCCATACTACTCCCACCATCCTCTCCTATCCATACTACTCCCACCATCCTCTCCTATCCATACTACTCCCACCATCCTCTCCTATCCATACTACTCCCACCATCCTCTCCTATCCATACTACTCCCACCATCCTCTCCGCACTGCTCTCCTATCCATACTACTCCCACCATCCTCTCCTATCCATACTACTCCCACCATCCTCTCCTATCCATACTACTCCCACCATCCTCTCTCTCCTATCCATACTACTCCACCATCCTCTCCTATCCATACTACTCCCACATCCTCTCCTATCCATACTACTCCCACCATCCTCTCCCATACTACTACCTACCATACTCCCACCATCCTCTCCATCCTCTCTACTCCTTATCCACTACTACTCCTCTCCTACCATCCTCTCCCCACTCCTCTTATCCATACTACTCCTACCATCCTCTCCCATCCATACTACTCCCACCATCCTCTCCCATCCATACTACTCCCACCATCCTCTCCTATCCATACTACTCCCACCATCCCCTCCGCACTAATCTCCTATGCATGCTACCCACAACCTCCCCTCCGCACTCCTCTCTTATACATACTACCCCCTTGCATTGTACAGAGGTAATGAATTTAATGTACTACTGAGAAAAAAAAATTGCTGTGCGCTGCTAATGTGTTCGGGTTTGGCTTGAAGAAAAGGGGACAACCCTAATCCTGCTATGTCACTCACCCCCCCCCCCCCCCCAATTGCCCTCATACATATAAATCACACTCGTCTCCCTAGGCCCCTCATATTATGATGCAATGACGGAGTCTTTGGTCAGTACAAAGCTCAGCAGGGGGGCACACTCCCATGTCACTCAGCCCCACCCTCATACATATAAATCCGTCTCCCTCTTTCACCAGGCCCCTCCATGCCTCTGGCTCATATTAGGATGCAATGACAGGGACTCTTTAGTAAATAGAAAGTCCAGCAGGGGGGCGCACTTCTATACAGTGTCCTCCCACCCCCAGCCCGGCCTCCCCTCCTCCGGTACCTGAGGCGGTGTACCAGCTCCCGGCGTGGCTCGCATCCCTGCACAGCGCTCGGTTGGACATCTTGGTGCCGGAGCCGCCTATGTTGTGTCCCTGGGCAGTGCGGACTGAGTGTCGGGCGCTGTGTGCGATCAGAGGAGGGCTGAGCACGGCCGGGTACACAGTACAGGGAGGAGCGCTGACACTAATAACAGGAAAGCTGTGCTCCCCCGGTCACATCTAGGTTGGGAGGCTGGGGCCACATCTGTTTCCGGCCGGACACAGGGGGAGCAGTCTCCGCGGGAGACCACCGGCCTGGCCTTCTATACTGACTGCGCCCAGCTTGCTGACAGGGCGGACAGAGCGGCTCGCTCTGACTGGGGCTCGATGAAACGTGTGGCGGGGTGAGGCCTAGCTAGAAGCGGTGCGGGACTGAAGGCCTCTCACACCGGCTAAAAGTGCTCCAACAGGGAGGCGGCCACAACCAGTGCAAACGCTTTGGTGGTTTGGCCCCTCTGAGCGGAGGTGGAGGAAGAGGTTATGTGGGCGGGACGATTCGTGATTGGATTGCGTCGGGCGGTGTCTGGGCGGGATGCTGGTGACATCAAGAGCCGGGTGGTCTGCTGGGGATTGGTCAGAAGGGTCTGGGCACGACACCCAGGGTGCATTCTTAGGACTAATAATGGATGGAGGGGGTGGAACGCCTATGGCGAGGCCTGATTGGGCGGCTAGTCTCTAGGGGGAAGAGGGCAGATTTGGGTGTTTATGTTGGCTAAGTTAGAGCCTGTGTGGAGCGGCTTTTGTTCTGCTGCTCCACACAAGTCAATGGAGACTATGGGAAGGGAAAACTTGCCTGAAGCAAGTCACATGCACCTAAAAATGAGGTCTGAATGATGTCAGAAGCTTCTCAAACTGATGCAATTGACACCAGCCCATGTTCTGCAAAGGGGTTTTGTTTACATAGCAGCTCTAAGTCTGGCGCATTCTGGGATTGATCGCCACACAAATGTGTTGTGCTGTCTCTTTAACAAAGACCCCCTTCCCATGGGGGATCTGATCAGGTCCACCTGTCAGTTTTTCAGGCGATCAGAAGGTCAGTGTTGCCAACCCCCTGAAGTGAAATTTACTGGCAAGGATGCCAAAATTTATGAACGGCACCAATTTTTTTACTGGCAAAAATCATGAAAATTACTGGCAGAGCCGCATTTTTTAACGGACACTGCAAAAATAGTACCTAAAATCACTGTTTTCAGTGCTAAACAGTGCACGTATAAATATTTGAACTATAAACACATAGCTAGTGCTATTAAAAATGTGTTTAAGTTAAACAAAAGTCAAAAAACATATTTCTTCATTGACATAATGGCCAGATCACTATAACCCAGCCAGCACTGGGCCCCCCCCCTTACATCAGAGTCTGCAGGGATCCCCTTTACAATGAAATAGAACTCTTATGTAAAGGGGAACGCTGCAGATCATGATCTAAGGGGGAACTCTTATGTAAAGGGGGGGCTCTGGTGACCAGAGTCTACCTTATATCAGGGTCCACTGCATCCCCTTTACATCAGAGTTACCACTTACATCAGGGTCTGCAGCATTACCCTTTCACTGTAAGGGGCAATCTTGTGGACTCTGATGTAAAAGGGAATGCCAGGAACTCTGATGGGGGGGGCACTTTGGTGACTAAAGACCACCTTCCGCAGAGTGAATACACTAAGGTAAGGGGAGTTACCATTATGGGGGAACCTTTATATCAGTGCCCCTTACATTATTTTATTCACTCCCCTTACATCAGTAAACCCCCCCCCCCCCCCCAGACTGACCTGGCGGCGCTGTCACTGACCTCTCAGGTGCATCGTGCAGGGCTTAGTCAGATGGCTCCAGCTTGGCGGCTTTGCTTCTCCTATGGCCATCACTCCACAGTCCACACACGTCCAACTTCTCCCGGGACCCCCATGATCCCGGCGGCGCTCCCACTCATGACTACTCTCCCGACTCCCCTCAGAGACTGCAGACATGGTGTAGTAAATGGTAAGAGGCTGCAGGCAGGATACAGGAACAAAAGAACAAAAAGCGGCACCCTCTAAGCGTAGTATGAAATTTATTTATACAAATAACAAGACAATTCTTATGAGGATACTACTCACAAGACTGCAGGGTACAGAGGCATATCGCAATAGAATGTCATCCGTGGCTGGCTTCCGGGATAGGTGAACTCTGCTGTTGTTGGGATCCTGAGATGGACGGATGCTCTAGACTCCCACTGCGGGCACAAACACTGTGCGGTTCATCCGCTGGTCAAGGCATCAGAGATAGAGCCTGATGAAGAGGCACGCATGCCTCGAACGCGTGCACCGGAAGTGACGCTCCGCCACCTGCGCTCCATGACGTTCCACCACGCTGTCCCACTACGTCCTTGCATCTCTCTGTCCCACCAGCCCTGGATGACCACCCAGGGACATCTACAGATGCTGATGCCTTTTAGCTTGACATTTGTTCACAGAGGTCTATAAAAGCACTGGAAAAGTGCAGATATTGTACATACATATAAATGATATATCAAGTGGGACTTCTGCGCTACTAAACCAATCTATAAACAATAACGGTCTGCAGCAAACACAAAAAATGCATACACAGCATTAAATTAAGTGAATCAATATAAAGGTGCTAGCGCAAGTGGTAAAGCATAACATAAGGTATATACTACAGGAAATATATATGGTGAACACACAGTGCACAAATGTGCTATATTCAGTGATATCTGTGACAAAGCAAGAAAAGGAGAAAAAACTAAACAGTCCAACAACGGTGCCAACTTCAAAAAAATGCACTCAAGTCCTTAAATTAAACAGTGTGCAGGAGGATGTCCACTAATTGCAGAAAGGTGAGGAAAGGAAAGGCCCCCACCACACGGCACGTCTAGTCTCACAGAACTCTCACCTCCAGCTAGACTTAGCAAGCATGTAGGATATCCTTGATATAGGCAGTCTCCCTCCGTATAGTTGTTGTTTAATCTCCACAGATCAATGAAGCGATAGGTGTCTGGGTACTCGGGCAGTTCCAATAGTGCATTAACTTGATAACCAGCTTACAAACAATAAAGATTGCATCAAACACATCGGATCACGTGTGTGTCGTAACGCGTAGGGAAGGGAAGGACGGGCAGATGAGTGAAGTGCTGCAAGCGCTACGATCCCGCTGTTTGATGCATTTTTATCTTTATTGTTTGTAAGTACAATTTTTTATTAAAAACTCCCTGGTTATCAAGTTAATGCACTATTGGAGGCTTCCTCTGTAGGTGCCTTATGTTATCCGAGTACAGACACCTATCGCTTCATTGATCTGTGGAGATTAAACAACAACTATACGGAGGGAGACTAGGATATCCTACATGCTTGCTAAGTCTATGGAGGTGAGAGTTCTGTGAGACTAGACGTGCCGTGTGGTGGGGGCCTTTCCTTTCCTCACCTTTCTGCAATTAGTGGACATCCTCCTGCACAAATTTAAGGACTGAGTGCATTTATTTTGAAGTTGGCACCGTTGTTGGACAGTTTTTTCTCCTTTTCTTGCTTTGTCACAGATATCACTGAATATAGCTGTGCACTGTGTGTTCACCATATATATTTCCTGTAGTATATACCTTATGTTATGCTTTACCACTTGCGCTAGCACCTTTACATATAAATGAATATCACCGTGTACCCGTGTGAAAAGAAAAAAGAAAAACTTAGAACAAAAACTACCCAGTGAAAACCAAAGACATAAAATATATGCAATAAAAACACTCTACAGGGGAAGCTAGGAGTTGTCCGACGCGTTTATGGTCCTGTGGGCAAGCACAAGACCGTCCTCAGGGGCCGCAGGAGTGCAAGGGTTGTAGCTTTTTGATCTAGAATTGATAGGACAACAACATGTAGTCAGAAAACTGGATCTGTCCACTGTAGTGCCCATATTAGTTCCAAAACACATACCGTTTGTAAAAAAAAAACGAGTGGGATAGTCCCCTGGCGTCGTGGGTTATCCTTAGTTGGCTCAAAAGTGCAGATCCCCTCAAATTTCAATCTGCGTGGCTATGAATGTCCGAGAGCGACAGAAGGTCCTGGTGGGAGCTGAAGGGGAAAAAAGGGGGGTGAAGAAAAAGGAGGGGGGGGGATATATTTAGCATGGAGAAGTATAGTGGTCCTATATCAAATGGACCATGTCTTGCTATAAATACATTCTTAGCATATTACCACAGATGGCAATAATGTCATTATAAAGGTATTTACCCGATATGGGATGGTTTTGACAAATAGTCAGAAAACCCCAAAATGCTTCAGTCAGTCCGATGTGGACAATCCTAGTGTCAATGGCTCGGAAAATCCTGGGTGATTGCACAGAGGGGAGGTTTTGTGGAGCACCTGTAATCAGAGTATATATATAATAGTATAACGCATAAAGCATAGGGGAGAGTGTATGGGCAACTCCCAGCAAGGGTATATAAGAAGGATTGAAAAGGGGGAAGAAAGTTTGCACTCACCGTTGCTGTAGAAGTAAGAGGCCCAATGGCGTTAATCCCTAAGGGTGGAGGGTGCCTGGGTGTTTGCTACGAGGCTCCCCTATTTATGCCCCATATACAGTGGGCGTAGGTGCGGCGCAGATTAGATGACGTCACTGCGTGTGTCCTGTGCGCAGCGACGTGACTATTCATGGTCTTTATCCTCACATTTGGGTTTTTTGACTATATTGTTTGAACCAGCCTCCTAATCCTCAGCATTGCCAGAAAACTCTGGTATGCTCCCTTTCTTTGATTGTTTCACATTTATATGCTTGCTTCCTCACAACATTAGGAACACAAGCAAAATATGTCCCATTAACAACTATTCATGGTCTTTATCCTCACATTTGGGTTTTTTGACTATATTGTTTAAACCAGCCTCCTAATCCTTGCACATATCCTGGCCTGGTGTCTCTTGCTGACAGTGATCCGCCTACTGCCTGTTGATAGGCATCACCTTTTACTCCCGCCCGCCCATCTACTTTCCTAAGCACGAAACAGAGCGTGCTAATATTGGCCAGCTGATCGGCGCTGCGTCATCGCGTACACGCCAACGCGATGACGCTGTTGTGCGACGCCCCCTTGCCATCGCGCTGTGCTGGCGGGCATAATTGGCCCGCCCACTGCCTATCTCCCTAACGGCACTCAGTGTAAGACGCACCTCGAGACTACTTCAGCCCACCGACGTCACGTCGCTGCGCACAGGACACACGCAGTGACCTCATTTAATCGCGCGCCGCACCTACGCCCACTGTATATGGGGTATAAATAGGGGAGCCTCGTAGCAAACACCCAGGCACCCTCCACCCTTAGAGATTAACGCCATTGGGCCTCTTACTTCTACAGCCATGGTGAGTGCAAACTTTCTTCCCCCTTTTCAATCCTTCTTATATACCCTTGCTGGGAGTTGCCCATACGCTATGCTTTATGCGTTATACTATTATATATATACTCTGATTACAGGTGCTCCACAAAACCTCCCCTCTGTGCAACCACCCAGGATTTTCCGAGCCATTGACACTAGGATTGTCCACATCGGACTGACTAAAGCATTTTGGGGTTTTCTGACGATTTGTCGAAACTGTCCCATATCGGGTAAATAACTTATAATGACTGTAACGGTCACCACCGCTTACGACCTTCCATCCACCCACGACAAGCTTATCTGACACACTCCGACAATATTGCATACACGATCCATATCCTTTCCCAGAATAAGACGAGACAGAGCTCCGTTCTTGCTTCCAAAGATATGACAATTTATTAGTATTTTCTCAGCTTCTTATACAGTCTCAAGCATAATGCAGTTAATCACAGGACAATGCAATCTCCACCCCCCTTCACACCATGGGGGGCTTCAATCACACTCTAAAAGGCATTCAGGTAAGCTAACCATGTAGACCGGTCGGCACCGCATCTTCGATAGGGTTCAATTAACCTTAAATAGTAACACAGACATCTAGTTGAATAAGTTCTCTAGACAGCTTTATCACACAATGGCAGAGTCTTCTGAGAGTGGGTGCAATCAACACCTTCCGATATTTCAATACCATATTATACAAAGGTATGACTCACTCTGGTCTTGTAGACCTGAATTAACACCTTTCCAAATCATGTGTGCCCAGATTGAATAGCTAACCGCTTTTGGTATTTGAAGACATCCTGCAAACATGAATTATTATTATTAATGTCCCTTATTAATGTCTTCTGTAACATATGAATTATGATTCTTTGTCACCCTATGGCCCTAGTGGACATAAGGTGACCCTAGACATAGTAATATCTCAGTCTGTCACGGTGCATTCCGTTACAATGACATTATTGCCATCTGTGGTAATATGCCAAGAATGTATTTATAGCAAGGCATGGTCCATTTGATATAGGACCACTATACTTCTCCATGCTAAATATATCCCCCCCTCTTCTTCCCCCCCCCTCCTTTTCCCCCCCCCCCCTTTTTCCCCCTTCTGCTCCCACCAGGACCTTCTGTCGCTCTCGGACATTCATAGCCATGCAGATTGAAATTTGAGGGGATCTGCACTTTTGAGCCCACTAAGGATAACCCACGACACCAGGGGACTATCCCACTCGTTTTTTACAAACGGTATGTGTTTTGGAACTAATATGGGCACTACAGTGGACAGATGCACAAACATACAGTTTTCTGATTTTGCGCTACATGTTGTTGTCCTATCAATTCTAGATCAAAAATCTTGCACTCCTGCGGCCCCTGAGGACAGTCTTGTGCTTGCCCACAGGACCAGAAACGCGTCGGGCAACTCCTACCGCCCCCTGTAGAGTGTTTTTATTGCATATATTTTATGTCTTTGGTTTTCACTGGGTAGTTTTTGTTCTAAGTTTTTCTTTTTTCTTTTCACACAGGGTACACTTCTGTCCCCAGTGTTATTCATTTATATGTATGTACAATATCTGCACTTTTCCAGTGCTTTTATAGACCTCTGTGAACAAATGTCAAGCTAAATCTTGTCTGGTCCACTCAATAAATAATTTTTACATATAACTTGGAGTCTGGCCTTTAAAGTCCCACTTTGGGGGTATTCTTTCTTTTTGTACTTTACCAGGGATGTGGCCATTTCCCTAGTCTACAGATCTATGAACTCCACTATATATCTTTATATCCGGTAGAAAATACCCAACCCCCAATTTCTCACATTAGGGTTCATGGTATCCAATTTTACATTCGTCTTTTGGTTGAACCTATGTAACTGTACGGGAGTATTTTGGGCTCCCCTCATAGTAAATCACCATTAGATGTTGTGGACCCAAGATTGTTTGACATTTGACTGGAATTATATGAGTGTTTACATTCTGTAAAGTGTTTAACCACCAATCACCATTACACCACATGGTTGTTCTAGAAACGTTTATCTACTTTTTTCTATCTATTTTTAGTGTACACATCAGTAGGCACATATCTGATTTATCCTGTATACTGTGAGCGTCACATTTGAAGGGCACACCTTCTATAGAAGGAATAATGTTTAGTGGCAAGGAATTTGAAACATTAATGGGTAAATGCAGAGAACACGGTGCTAAAGAGGCAAAAAGGATCAGAAATGACTGCATTGTTTTCCCAATTAAAGACACTGGTAGAAAAGAAAGTTGCCATGTTTTGGCAGGTCGAAAACTACATCCAAGAGGAGATTAACCCACTTGGCTTGAGAGTACAAATCTTTCCTACATTCGATGATATGGATAACATCTTCAAAAAAACAATGGGAGAATAATTTGCAACAATGCACAAAAATAATGATGCGCCTCCTAATTGAGGAATACCAGAAAAGAATTATAATCTCCGAAAAGGAGATCGATGATTTATACACCCAATTAGAACCATTTAAAGAAATTGACACATATAAAGACCAGGAATTAAAAATTAAAGGACACATATACATCACTGTTAAAGACCTTATCACCAAAAAGGAACAACACTTTTGGAGGGACAAAACAGCCTTCAAAGAAGGCAAAGCCTATCGTTGACAACAAGGAAAAAAACAAAACCGCCCCCAAAGGAAAACCAATCTGAGGAGATCAAAGGGTTGGAAAAATGAACTAAGTTCAAACTCCTCCCTGAACTCTTTATCATCGGCCCGCTCACAGCCGGCAGTCCAGGGCAACAGGAAACAAAAATGGACATCACCTGAAAGAGGCAACGATACCAAAAAATACATCAGTGAGAATGGTCCAACCGTACAATCCATCCCCATGGTATCAGGGAGTGATCATAACCTGAAACGGGGAGAACCAAGAGGGCCCCCTCTGAGCCGGGGAAAACACCCCGCAACCACTGAGGAGACCCACGTCGGTGGGAACACCAACGATGCGCAGTGACATGAGGGAACTTGTGGATCAAATATGGACTCTCTTAGTATCATCAACCTGTCCCAATATAAACTATCTGAAGATGAAATGAACATCCTATGTAAGGGCTTAACTTTCTGCCCATCAAGGGATGTTGATACTTTTGATATGATAAGGGATTTGCACTTATTTGCCAGGAAACTCATTCTGAAGAGCCTATACGCAAAACCGGCTCCAACTAATGCACCCTCTGCCAGAGAGGAACAAGCTATGAATGATCTGATCGCCTTCCTGGATGAACATACCAATAGAGATTTGATAGACAGAATAGATCTAACGACACTCTTGGAAGAACAAATAACCCCAACCGAAGGTGGCCTTTCAGGAAAATCCTCACTGAAAAAGAAATCAAACAAATTTCCACCACTAAGCCTAATCTCCAATCTAAATGCTTTCATAGCAATGACAACAAAAGACATAATGGAACTCAAAAAAAGCCAGAGCTCTGACAATATATCGGATCAGGAAAAGTTGTCGCCAAAACAACTAGCCAACCAAAAACAACTCACGATTAAACCCTCTGACAAAGGGGGAAACATTGTAGTAATGAGTAGTGTTGCTCACGAATATTCGCATTGCTTTGGCGAATATTCGTATTTTTTCTAATTTATTTTTAAAACAGATCACATCCTAGTGATCTCCATCGACGTCTAAAAGCATTGCTGGTATGATTAGAGAGAGACCCTGGGCCGAGTAGCTGATGCGATTCTTTTATGTTGCCGAAAATTCGCATTGCGAATTTTCGGCAAAATTAAAGAATCGCATCAGCTATTCGGCCCTTCTTTTGCATCAGAGCCAATCAGAATAACTCGAATATTCGGCAAAAGGAATATTGCGCGATATTCCTTTTGCCGAATATTCGAGTTATTCTGATTGGCTCTGATGCAAAAGAAGGGCAGAGAAGATAATCGCGCAATATTCCTTTTGCCGAATATTCAAGTTATTCTGATTGGCTCTGATGCGCCCTTCTTTTGCATCAGAGCCAATCAGAATAACTCGAATATTCGGCAAACGGAATATTGCGCGATTATCTTCTCCGCCCTTCTTTTGCATCAGAGCCAATCAGAATAACTTGAATATTCGGCAAAAGGAATATTGCGCGATATTCCTTTTGCCGAATATTCGAGTTATTCTGATTGGCTCTGATGCAAAAGAAGGGCGGAGAAGATAATCGCGCAATAGGAATATTGCGCGATTATCTTCTCTGCCCTTCTTTTGCCCCCTTATTCTCCTTTCTTTAAAATAGAGTTAGTGTAGAGTTAGTGTTTAGTGCATATTAGTTTAGTAATACAGGAAATGATCTCCGTTTATGAGAATTTCGCAATCATTTTCGCATTAGCGAAATTTCGCAAATTTTTTTTTTTGGATAAAATATCACGAATATTCGATATTAGCGAATATTCGCAAATATTCTTCTATATATTTGTGCAATATCGCGAAATCGAATATGGCGTATTCCACTCAACATTAGTAATGAGCAATGAGTCCTATCAACTAATGTGTCAAAAAATATTATCAAATCAAGAATGGTACAGAGTGGGGGGGCGTGGCCGACCGGAGACAGTGATGGACGCCTGATCTCTCACTGCTGCAGACAGGGGACACAATCCAGCGCTTTGGGCCGCCATCCTCGCTCCTAAAACGGACATCCACGTAGCAGACGCTCCGGTGATTAAAATGAGCGTATCCCGGAAAAGAATGACAGACCACATACCTCAGAAGCTCACAGAATTCGCCTACAAGCCGGCGGCGAAGAGCTATGGAGGACAAGATGGCGCCGCCCCGTCGGCACCGCCGGAATCCTACACGGATCTTCCAGACGAATACCCGGACACATCGCCAGATACAGGTACCCTCGGTCTGCCCACAGGTCCCCCGAGTGCTGACACCCTTCCCAGCAGCCCAGCAAAGGCTAAAATGCGGCTGGACGCGCCGCAGCAGCGGCCGCCTCACATACCAATTGAGGCCCAGGCTTTTAACCCCCTCCTCTCTAACCAGGCCCTGCATTCCTCCATGGCGTCCTTCCCCACATCAGGCCAGCCTGTCATGGATACAACCCTAAAGGACATGCTGCTCTCCCTGCAGACTTCCCTCATGACTGACCTCTCCTCCCTGTTTGCTAAAATCACCTCAGACATACACTCTTTAGGTGACAGAGTGTCTAATGTTGAAGTGGGCCTCACTGACTGTACTTCCACTGTGAATGAGGTCATTGATTGTTTTGAGGACATTAAAGAGGACCAAGCATGGATGCGCGCCAAACTAGCAGACCTTGAGGACAGGTCCCGCAGACATAACGTTAAACTGCGTGGGGTCCCTGAATCAGTGCTGCCGGCAGATCTGAACAACTATGCTAGAGATCTGATGCACATCATTATCCCTGACGCATCCCCTCAAGAATTACTCATTGATAGGATCCACAGGATCGCAAAACCGCCCCACCTGGCCGCATCAGTGCCCAGAGATGTATTGATGAGAATTCACTATTACCACACCAAGGAAACTCTCATAATGGGCACAAAACTGAAATCACCTCTCCCAGCTCCGTACACGGGGATTCAATTTTTCCCTGACCTCTCCAAATTCACTCTTCAACAAAGACGCCAGCTGAGCCCTATATCTAAAGGCCTGCAAAACCACAAAATTCCCTACAAGTGGCGATATCCAGCTACCCTTCTTGTCATCAGGAATGGCCAATCACATGCTGTGAACGACCTAGACAAGGGCCTACATCTCCTGCACGCCTGGGGAATTCTACCAGACCCACCTAAACCTGCTCCGCTTGAACGACGACCACCTGCGTCCCGCAGAACCTCGGATCGCTCCCGTACCTGAACGATGTCCTCCTAACTTGAGGCCCTTTATCACATCGATCTTCAAGTTCCCCTACTCTCTGCAATGGCTACTCTCCTTGTCTGATACCTCACTGCTCCGTTTGACTCTTTTTACCCCCAATTAGAGGCCTAAGTGGTGACTACCACCCCCTCTACACCCTAGACACCCTGTGGGCTCACAGGGTAGTTACGCTACGCCACTAGCGTGCTCAACACGACTATCTTTTACGGTTTTGTTTTCGCTTTGTGTTTTTTTTTTTTTTTCTCTCCCCTCCTCCTTGAATCTTTGTTTTTGCTGTTTAACGTGTTGCTCTATTCGCAGACTGCTGAAACGTACTACACCAGGTCTCTGGCCTGCCGCCAGTTTACTACTTTTTTGTCCTCAACCATCGGCTCCTGCAGTCTACAACGCCTAACTGTAAGTGTTTCTCTTCACTTCGCTACCAACACCCACCCACAATGCCATTCACTATTTTGTCCCTGAATACCAATGGTTTAAACCATCCAGCAAAACGGCACTCACTGTGGCGGTCCGCCATAGATCTTCACAGTGACGTCCTATGTGTGCAGGAAACCCATCTGCTGTCCACGGATACCTCCCTCTGCAAGCACAACAAATTCCCCCACATCTTCCATGCCTCTCATTCTACCAAAACCAGAGGAGTTATGGTTGCCATAAAAGATACGGTAGACTTCCAGCTTCTTAACCTCACCTCTGACCCTGAGGGCCGTTTTATAATTCTTACCGCCAACATCAACCGAACCCCATATACCATCGTTAATTTGTACGCCCCGAACTCCCACCAGATGAAATTTCTAGGGATGATCATGCGCAAGGTCAGCCCAATCCGGACGGGCAACCTAGTACTTTGCGGAGACTTCAACCTGGCTCCCGACTCTAATCTAGACACCACTTCTGCTGCAAAGCGGCGTGAATCGCCTTTGAAACACTTTCTTCCCGCCCATGACCTTTATGATGTGTGGCGATGCCATCACGGCTCCGAACGGGACTTCACGTTTTTCTCCTCCAGACATACCACATACTCCAGAATAGATTTATTTCTGACGGACAAGTGGTCTCTGCAAAAAATCTGTAATTCAGAAATCCACACCACGACATGGTCAGACCATGCCCCCATATCCATTACAATCGAAGACTCCAGCCCACAACGCAACACATATCTGTGGCGGGCAAATAATTATATTATTCAACAAAATGAATATGCCACCGAAATATCTGATAGCATCAATGAGTACTTTACTATAAATGGGGGCTCCGTCCCTGACCCTGCCGTGGTGTGGAGTGCGCACAAAGCGTTTGTGAGAGGTGTAATGATTAAACTCAGCTCCTACCATAAGAAAAAGAGGACGCAGCGACTAGACGAATTGACGTCCCAAATTGCCGACCTGGAATCCAAACATAAGGTAGACTCTCGGAAACCCCTGACAGACCAATTGTTGTCCCTCAGACAAGAACTTAAAACCCTGCTATTACACTCCTATGAATTCCTCTATAAAAGGCTGAAAGCCACTACCTACTCCACTTCCAATAAGGCGGGGAAACAATTGGCTCAACGCCTTAAGGGAAGACGAGTTAAATCTAAAATTGCACGACTACTCCACCCTCATACGCACCAACCACTATCCAACCCCCAGGACATCGCTGACGCGTTTAGCGCCTACTATGGGGACTTATATAATTTGAAACAGGACCCCCTTACCCCACAACCTGCACAAATTGACATTGATCGATTCCTCTGTGACCTCAACCTACCTAAATTAACATCCTCCCAACTTGACATCCTTAATGCCCCATTTACAGTCCAAGACGTTAAGTCTGCCATTGACTCCCTGCCCAACAGTAAAACGCCTGGACCCGACGGCCTAACTGGAGAGTACTATAAGCGATTCTCTGACATCCTAGCCCCACACCTCACAGAGGTATTTAATAGAGCTGCCTCCTCTTCCTCTTTTCCGACCGAATATTTGAATGCATTGGTTGTAACGATTCCTAAGCCGGGTAAGGAGCCGGATCTCCCCCAAAACTTTCGCCCGATATCCCTTCTTAACCTTGATCTCAAAATCTACGCCAAAACTATAGCCACACGTCTGATAGATGTCATGCCCACTCTAATCCATAAAGACCAGACTGGGTTTACGAGGGGTCGGCAGTCCTCCGATGCCACCAGAAGAATGGTTGACCTCATTCACCACGCCGAGACCAGCGGAACGCCTTCTCTGCTTCTCTCCCTGGATGCAGAGAAGGCGTTCGACAGAGTCCATTGGTCATACCTTAGAGCAGTACTCAATAAATTTGGTTTCCAAGGACACATACTCTCCGCCATTATGGCACTGTACTCCGATCCCTCCGCCCAAGTATTCGCTGAGGGTATGCTCTCTCGCCCCTTCAGCATCACCAACGGCACGCGGCAGGGCTGTCCGTTATCCCCTTTAATCTTTAACATGGTTATGGAACCACTAGCGGAACATATCCGATCTCACCCAAACATCTCGGGAATGCGAATAGGCCCAACATCACATAAAATCAGCCTCTTCGCCGATGACGTCATATTGGTTCTCACAGATCCGGCCTCTTCCCTGGCAACAGTACAGAAATTGCTTGACTGGTTTAGTGCAGTCTCATACTATAAGGTAAACGCAACCAAGTCCTTCATACTTGACATCAACATAGACGCTACAATGAAGAATCTACTCCAACTACAGTACCCGTTCAAATGGGCAGACACTAGCATATCCTACCTAGGCATCCAACTTCCGAGATCCCTTAAAAACCTTTACTCACACAACTTCCTCCCTCTACTTAAAGACATACAAACGCACACCTCCCAATTGGCCAAACACGAACTGTCATGGTCAGGTAGACTGGCGGCATTCAAAATGTTATGCCTACCTCGAATACTATACTTCTTTAGAACGCTCCCAATACCCTTGCCGGTATCCTTTTTTAGAGCCCTCCAAACGCTCCTAAATAGATACTTATGGAAAGACAAACGTCCTAGATGTGCACACACACAACTGATTAAACATAAACTAGTGGGTGGCGCTGGATCCATAGATTTTGGTGACTACCATCTAGCAGCAGTGCTAGCACAACTCCCCACCTGGTTTCAATCCCAACCGAGCGCTCCCTGGGGCCAACTGGAAGCCCTCACTCTCACGCTCTCCCGCCCCAATCTAAAAAATTGGCTCTTAAGTACTCCCCTCGGGACCCCCATCCCATCAACTATCTCCCCACCCATGAGGGCTTCAGTCCTCGCATGGAAGAAAATGCTCAAAATAGTGGATTACACTCCAAGCACCCCACAGTACCACATACCTCTGGAAGTCCTCCACTACCTATCCCCGGATTTACCACTTACTACATGGAAACGCAAAGGGATTCATTCACTCCAGCACCTGCTTCACAACGCCCGTCCTAAACCCTTTTCTGCCCTCCAATCTGAGTTCCAACTCCCTCCTAACGACAGCTTCACCTTCCTTCGCATACGTCACTGCTTGGAATCTCTTGGAACCCTCCTATACGGTATTCATCCGAAGACATGGAGATACCTTACTGACCCCACGTCTGGGATCAAGGGTATATCCTACTTTTATAACACCTTACACCACAAACGAACCTTCACCAAGTCACGCCAACACCAGAAGTGGGAAACTGATCTGGGTCTCACTTTTGATGTTACCCAATGGCAAAGAGCGCTCGAAGCAGTATACAAGTCCACCAAGTGCTCGACCCTCTGGGAACTCACACAAAAAATTTCTCTTAGATGGTATATGACTCCATCCCGGATGGCATCCTTTGGCAATCATGTCTCCGACATGTGTTGGAGGTGTGGTACTGCACGGGGAGATATGTTACATATCTTCTGGACTTGCCCCGCCATCCAAACGTACTGGAGCGACGTCTTTACATTGATTTCACAAATCACTAGATCCCCGATTCCTCCAACACCTGCACTGGCACTCCTAAACCTGACCATTGATGATATACCCTTCCCTGTTAAGCATATTACCACTCATATATTACTTGCAGCCAGGCTTTCCATTACAAGACTCTGGAGGTCCACTGACATCCCAAACCTGACTCAGACTAAGGACCTGGTGGCCCTACATTACAGCTACGAGAAATTGACTACCTCCACTAGACAACAAACCATGAAACACCATACTGGTTGGCAACCATGGTCCGAATGGCTTAAAGCCACATTTAGCTGAGCTTAAGAGACCTATAGAACTATAGACCATTCGACCCGTTCGACCCTTATTCTTGACCGAGCAATGCGTGGGATTGCCCACCTTTTTCTCTTTTTTTTTTTTTTTCTCTTCTCTCCTCTGTTTGAAACATGTAACCTCAAATTCCTTGTATAACCCAATGATGGTTGGACACCACAGACGAGGTCCTCCCGCCCTAGTGGCACTGAGTTCCCCTTTGGGGTGCCGCTTCGGTGGAAAGATCTACCTGAGATATATACTTCTGCTAATGCTATCCAGCCAAACCTCTGTTGATTCTGTTGATTCCGTTATTATACCACAATGTTATTCCTAGTGAACATGCTACGGATTTTATATTCCATGGTTCTATGTTGTTATTTGACGTACAATATTAACTGTACACAGTATTATCTGTATCACCTGTAAAACCCAATAAAATATTTGTTTAAAAAAGAATGGTACAGAGTCATACCTAGATCCATCATCGATTTGACACAGAATTCTTCAAGATAGTGGATGAAGCGTATACTGACAACGTAATCACACAACAAACGTGGGAGTTCATAAGAACTGATCACGCGAAAATTCCGACCTTCTACAGTTTGCCCAAAGTACATAAGGACCTACTCAACCCCCCAGGGAGACCAATTATCTCCGGACGAGGATGCATTACTGAACGCCTAAGTCAGTTTATAGACGAGCAACTTAGACCACTAGCAATGAACCTCCCCTTCTACATCAGAGACACCACTCACCTACTTCAAAATCTCGAAAATCTCATTGTGCCAACTGGCGCACTCCTGGTCACAGTAGATGTAGAAGCGCTATACAGCTCCATACCCCACATGAAGGGGCTAAAAGTAATTGAACACTTAATCAGTCAGTCACACAGAGATGACAAGCCACTCCACAGATTCATCATACAAGGTCTAGAATTTATCCTATACCACAATGCCTTCACCTTCGATGGCTCCCACTTCCTCCAGATGCAGGGGGTAGCGATGGTGACTTGCTGTGCCTCATCGTATGCCAACCTGTATCTGGGGGAGTGGGAGAACCTCTTCCTGTCTACCGTCAGGGACAGGTCTCATACAGCCAACATCTTGACTTGGCATCGATTCATCGATGACATCTTTTTGGCGTGGGATGGAACAAGAGAAGATCTAGACATATGTATGAAAGATATGGGTGTGAATGACTTCAACCTTAAAGCGCAGGCGCCGAAAATAGCCGGTCCTAGTTCGGGTTTTTTCGGAGGGCGTGACGCGGCTATATACGGCGCCTGCGCAGTCAGCTCCTGGGTCTGTGCGCAGGCGCCGAGTAAAAGCCGAACGCTAATCGGCTGTTTCCGGAAGGCGTGACGCCTTATAGCGGCGACATTCCGCGGTGCGCCTGGAATTCAATGATTTGATATAAAGTAAGTACGCGCATTAAAAAAAAAAAAAACAGCATACTGGCGCTGACGCCAGTATGCTGGATGTAATGAAAATAAGTGATTTTAAGGGTGGAACTCCGCTTTAAATTTACTAAGGTATGCAATGAGAAAACAATTACATTCTTAGATGTCACAATCTCAAAAACCTCGGACGGACATCTACCCAGCTCTCTTTTTCGCAAAGAAACAGCAGGAAATACCATACTACAGGCATCCAATTTTCATCCAGCACCATTAATTCGCTCGATCCCGTACTCACAATACCTTCGTACGCAGAGAAATTGCTCAGACGAATCTGTGTTTCTGATAGAGGCAAACAAATTAAGAGAAAGACTTCTTCAAAGGGGATATTCCCCCACTTGCCTCAAAAAAGCCTTTAAAAGAGCGAGAAGTCAATCCAGAGCAAGTATACTTTTCCCCATAACAAAAATCTTCCAAGATCAGAAGAACCCACGGATACCCACAGGGATAATCACCACCTTCAATAAGCAACATAGATCGATCAAACAAATTATTGAGAAACATTGGCATATTCTTCAAATTGACCCTACCATCGGTCAATTTATTTCCAACCGCCCACTCATTACATATAGAAGGACCAGATCTTTAAAAGATATACTGGTTACCAGTGAATATACAGGGGCCTTCCGAGGGGATCCTTGGAAACGATTGGGTACCTTCACATGTGGAGGTTGCCCACAATGCCAATACATAAACACCTTGAAAAATATCAAATTGCCCAATGGTCGACCGTATAAACCCAAACATTTTGCTAACTGTATCACTTTTGGGGTGGTGTACCTCTTAACTTGCCCATGTGGGTGTTTCTACATGGGAAAGACAAAACTCTATTGGAAGAAAAGGATAAGTAGACATGTGCATAGCATAAAAACTTCAAACCCGGACCTTCCCCTAGGGCAGCACACTAGAGATGTCCACCAGGGGATTTTTCCCAAGATCACATTTCTAGCATTGGACCGAATACATCCTAATCCGAGAGGTGGAGACTGGGACAAACTGCTACTCCAGCGGGAGACCCGCTGGATAGTGGCTCTAAGAGCCACCTCACCTCCAGGGCTCAACAATAATGCTAGCTACCGACCCTTCCTAGAAGGCTACAAATTTAGTGTCTGGGAGGGGGAGGGTTAAAAGAACCTTACACCGTACCACAAAATTATGAAATTGATATCACAATAGCCTCTCCTGATTTCATCTGCTAATAGGCCTCAGCATTGCCAGAAAACTCTGGTATGCTGCCTTTCTTTGATTGTTTCATATTTATATGCTTGCTTCCTCACAACATTAGGAACACAAGCAAAATATGTCCCATTAACAACTATTCAAGTTCTTTATCCTCACATTTGGGTTCTTTGACTATATTGTTTAAACCAGCCTCCTAATCCTTGCACATAGAGATACTAATCTCCAACAATGCGGGATAATACTCTATTTATATGTACTACCTTTAACTTCTAATTCCTCATTTATTCTCACCTTCCCTTTTTTTTGGTCCTCTTAACCTGTGATGCTTCTCCTCCCTGTCCACAGTATTGCCCATACCCCACCATATTCATGCCCTTGCTGTCGTGGCTCTCCCTATATTTTTTTTGCCCTGACCTCTCTCTTTCACACCAGCTGAGCGAATCCATCTGTTTTCTTTACCCTGTGGTCTTGGCTCATTTTAACACATGTCTTGGGTCGTAATCCCTTAGTATAGAGGCCTGGCGTCCCTTGCTGACAGTGATCCGCCTCCTGCCTGTTGATAGGCATCACCTTTTACACCCCGCCCGCCCATCTACTTTCCTAAGCACGAAACAGAGCATGCTAATATTGGCCAGCTGATCGGCGCTACGTCATCGCGTACACGCTGACGCAATGACGCTGTTGGGTGACGCCCCCTTGCCATCGCGCTGTGCTGACGGGCATAATTGGCCCGCCCACTGCCTATCTCCCTAACGGCACTCACTATTTGTCAAAACCGTCAAATATCGGGTAAATACCTTATAATTACATTATTGCCATCTGTGTTAATATGCCAAGAATGTATTTATAGCAAGGCATGGTCCATTTGATACAGGACCACTATACTTCTCCATGCTAAATATATCCCCCCCCCTCTTCTCTCCCCCCCCTTTTTTCCCCCCCTTCTGCTCCCACCAGGACCTTCTGTCGCTCTCGGACATTCATAGCCACGCAGATTGAAATTTGAGGGGATCTGCACTTTTGAGCCCACTAAGGATAACCCACGACACCAGGGGACTATCCCACTCGTTTTTTACAAACGGTATGTGTTTTGGAACTAATATGGGCACTACAGTGGACAGATGCACAAACATACTGTTTTCTGATTTTGCGCTACATGTTGTTGTCCTATCAATTCTAGATCAAAAAGCTACAACCCTTGCACTCCTACGGCCCCTGAGGACGGTCTTGTGCTTGCCCACAGGACCAGAAACGCATCGGGCAACTCCTACCGCCCCCTGTAGAGTGTTTTTACTGCATATATTTTATGTCTTTGGTTTTCACTGGGTAGTTTTTGTTCTAAGTTTTTCTTTTTTCTTTTCACACGGGGTACACTTCTGTCCCCGGTGTTATTCATTTATATGTATGTACAATATCTGCACTTTTCCAGTGCTTTTATACTGTAGACCTCTGTGAACAAATGTCAAGCTAAATCTTGTCTGGTCCACTCAATAAATATTTTTTACATCTAACTTGGAGTCTGGCCTTTAAAGTCCCACTTTGGGGGTATTCTTTCTTTTTGTACTTTACCAGGGATGTGGCCATTCCCCTAGTCTACAGATCTATGAACTCCACTATATATCTCATCAGTGAAGCTCAGTGCAGGAGATGGTCAAGCTGCGGGCAGGACTCAGGAGATAGTCACAGGCTTCAGGCAGGAGATGGCCTTCTCTACAATGTCCTCCTCACCCCTCCAGTAATGTGCTCTTATGGCCCGTCACTCACGATGCTCCTCTCTGCACCGTTGCGATGCGCTCCCCCCGTGGAACCATCGAGAACTTAAAACAAGTGCCTTAGTGGTGGCTTCTGTTTAAAAATGGTTTCTGCGCTTGCACCACCCAGCCAATCTTGCTACGATGTTCCCTGAGTCCTGCAAGCTTTGGAACTGCGCATGCGCAGTTGCATGGCCAGCCTGCAGCCATCTTTCTTACTGGCATCGTCTGTCCGTAACGGGAACTGCTCCGTCGATCACCACTGAGCAGGCAGATGACAGGTCTGTCTCTGCACACTGCAGGGACCGACCTGTCAGAACGCCGCTCTCCCCTATGGGGGGATCGGATGACGACGGACCATAGAGTCCATTGTCACCCGATCTGATCCGCCAGATGGAAGGAAAATAGGGTTTTCCTCCGTCACACTTTGGCGGATTGGAGCGGGTCAGATGTCAGCAGACATGACATCCGTGGCTCCATAGAGGAGCATGGAGCGCCCGTTCAGGTCTGCCTAAAAAACTGGCAGGCGGACCTGAACGGTCCACCCATGTGAAAGGGCCCAAAAGGATCAGTCTTCTTCTGTTTAGGTGGATCAAAAAAGAGGGAGGTCAGGTGGAAGGCTCCTGTCAGTTTTTCAGGCGATCGGAGAGTTCATGTATTCCCATTGACAGACCGGTGTAAGCAGACTTGTGTTTATACCCACCTACCTTCCGAATCCGATCTGGCCTGCTAAAACAAAACAAAAAAAAAGGAAGAGGATCCATCCATCCTCTTCTGGTGGATCAGAGGGCAGTCAGCTGGAAGGCCCCTTTCACACAACATTTCTGATCAGGTCCATTGACCAGATTTTCAGGTGGACCTGGTCGGATGGTCCATTCACCCCTATGGACCAGCGGGTGTAAACGGACTTGTGTTCATGTACACCCGCCTACCACTTATCTGGTCAACAAAAAAAAAGCAGAAGGGGTTCTGTCCTCTTCTGTTTTGGCAGATCAGAGGGTAGTCAGGTGTATACTGTAAGCAGAATCTGTTTACATTCAGCAGCCCATAGAGCAGAGCAGGCTCTATCGGTGTGCACTCTGCAGAAACTGAGCACAGGTGGATGTGTCATCCGCCTGCTCTGCTCCAAGCAGGAGAGCTGACCCCCTGATGATTGGAATTTAATCTGCCCCTTCCACGTGGGGCAGACTCCATTTTGATCAGCAGTGGATCTGTCCGCTGTTCAGAGCAGGCAGAGGACACATCTGTGAATAATAAACAGTACAGCGCTAAAATAAACAACAAAGTGAAAGAAAGATTTGAATGATTCAATCTTATGGTATAATTCTGTGTGTCAGGGAACTCCTGTTAGACGTTTTGCACACAGACGTGCGCAAGCACATAACTTTTGCTATGGAATGGCACACAGGTGTGTGCATGCAATTGCGGGCACGCATGCGCACAGACGCGAGCACACACGCACACGTACGAGCCTAATCCTGTTTGGCGCCAGACTGCCTATTTAAAGGGAGTCTGGACTCTTGCAAGGGCGGATCCAGAGTCTAGTCTCGGGAGGGGCATTGCCAGAAAATAAGGTGTTGCTTACAAAACTCAATTAGGTGTCCAATGTGTCCACTGCAATGTTGCAGTACCGCTAAAAAATCAATGATCGTCGCCATTACTATTAAAAACTTTTTAAATATAAATGCCATAAATCTATCCCATAGTTTCTAGACGATTGTCAGGGACTACAGACATGGTACAAGAGATGGTCAGAGAATGCAGACATAGTACAAGAGATGGTCAGAGAATGCAGACATGGTACAAGAGATGGCCAGAGACTGCAGACATAGTACAAGAGATGGTCCGAGAATGCAGATATGGTACAAGAGATGGTCAGAAACTGCAGACATGGTACAAGACATGGTCAGAGACTGCAGACATGGTACAAGACATGGTCAGAGACTGCAGATGTGGTACAAGAGATGGTCAGAGACTGCAGACGTGGTACAAGGGATGGTCAGAGACTGCAGACGTGGTACAAGGGATGGTCAGAGACTGCAGGCATGGTACAAAAGATGGTCAGAGACTGCAGGCATGGTACAAGGGATGGTCAGAGACTGCCGACGTGGTACAAGGGATGGTCAGAGACTGCAGGCATGGTACAAAAGATGGTGAGGGCTGCAGACATGGTACAAGGGATGGTCAGAGACTGCAGACGTGGTACAAGGGATGGTCAGAGACTGCAGACGTGGTACAAGAGATGGTCAGAGACTGCAGACATGGTACAAGAGATGGTCAGAGACTGAAGACGTGGTACAGGAGATGGTCAGAGACTGCAGACATGGTACAGGGGATGGTCAGAGACTGCAGATGTGGTACAAGAGATGGTCAGAGACTGCAGGCATGGTACAAGAGATGGTCAGAGACTGCAGGCATTATACAAGGGATGGTCAGAGACTGCAGACGTGGTACAACAGATGGTCAGAGACTGCAGGCATGGTACAAGGGATGGTCAGAGACTGCAGACGTGGTACAATGGATGGTCAGAGACTGCAGATGTGGTACAAGGGATGGTCAGAGACTGCAGGCATGGTACAGGGGATGGTCAGAGACTGAAGACATGGTACAAGAGATGGTCAGAGACTGCAGGCATGGTACAAGGGATGGTCAGAGACTGAAGACATGGTACAAGAGATCAATGCAGCCTCATGAGTGCCCATCATTGCAGCCTCACTGTGCATATGAACGCAGCCCCACCTTTGTATAAAAATTCAGTCCCACTTTTGTATATTAATGCAGTCCCACTTTTGTATATTAATGCAGTCCCACTTTTGTATATCAATGCAACCCCACTTTTGTATATCAATGCAACCCCACTTTTGTATATCAATGCAGACCCACTTTTGTATATAAATGCAGTCCCACTTCTGTCTATGAATGCAGTCCCACTTTTGTCTATGAATGCATTCCCACTTTTGTCTATGAATGCAGGCCCACTTTTGTATATAAATGCAGTCCCACTTTTGTCTATGAATGCAGCCCCACTTTTGTCTGTTAATGCAGTCCCACTTTTGTCTGTTAATGCAGCCCCACTGGGCATGGCACTCACCATGGCATTGCCTCGATCACACACAGCAGGTATCTCCTCTCCTGACGTGTGTCATGGAACAAACAGGAGCTGTAGGTCTGTGTTTGGCAGGGCAGTGTGCTCTAGCAAGGACCCCCCCCCCCTAGACGGGCTTGTGTGATAGACAAAACACTGATTCAATCAGTGTTCCATCTCCATCTACTATCACACAAGCAGGTCTAGCACAGGCAGCACAGCCGAACACAGATCCAGCTCTCACACACAGCCAGAGATGCCCGATGTCATACACACAGGAGAGAGGGGAGCGCTGCAGTCAGCTACAGCTCAAAGCAGCCTCAGGACAGGGAGCCTACCGGCCCCGGTGATGAGAGAGAGAGTGAGAGACTCGACAGCGGCAGCTGCATGCAGGCCCGGACTGGGACAAAAAATAGGCCTGGGCATTTTACACTGAGCAGCCCGGGGGGGGGGAGAAAGGAAGGAAGATAGATCTATAGATAGATAGATAGATAGATAAAGATAGAAAGCAAGAAGGGAAGACAGATAGATAGATAGATAGATAGATAGATAGATAGATAGATAGATAGATAGATAGATAGATAGATAGATAAACAAGAAAGATAGATAGATAAACAAGAAAGATAGATAAAGATAGAAAGCAAGAAGGGAAGGAAAGAAGATCGATAAAGAAAGAAATATAGATAAAGAAAGAAGGAGAGATAGATAGATAGATAGATAGATAGATAGATAGATAGATAGATAGATAGATAAAGAAGGCAAGGAAGGAAGATAGATAAAGAAAGAAAGATATATAAAGATAGAAAGAAAGAAGAGAAGGAAGGAAGATAGATAAAGATAGATAGATAGATAGATAGATAGATAGATAGATAGATAGATAGATAGATAGATAGAGATAGATAGACAGTGGCGGTGCATCTATAGAGGGCCCCGGAGCGCTGCCCCCTCTGGCTCAGCCGCGACAGTGGGCACAGTGGCGACAATGGGCACAGTGGCAACAATGGGCACAGTGGCAACAATTAAAGGGCATAGTGGCAACAATTAAAGGACACAGTGGCATCAATTGGCACAGTGGCGACAATTGAAGGGCACAGTGGCTGCGTTTGATGGCATGGCACAGTGGTGACACTTGATGGCACAGTGGCTGCGTTTGATGGCATGGCACAGTGGTGACAATTGATGGCACAGTGGCTGTGTTTGATGGAATGGCACAGAGGTGACAATTGATGGCACAGTGGCTGTGTTTGATGGCATGGCACAGTGGCTGCGTTTGATGGCATGGCACAGTGGTGACAATTGATGGCACAGTGGCTGCGTTTGATGGCATGGCACAGTGGTGACAATTGATGGCACAGTGGCTGCGTTTGATGGCATTGCACAGTAGTGACAATTGATGGGCCCAGTGGCTGCGTTTGATGGGCACAGTGAGGCAATTGTTTTTTTTTTTTTACATTTGCACCCACCAAAAATGTTGAGCACCAGCCGCCATTGTATATATTATTATCTATCTAGCTATCTATCTACAAAGGCGGCTGGTGGGGGGGTGAAAACGAAAAAAAAAAAAAGACAAAAAAGAGAGAGAGAAAGAAAGGTGAAGAGAGAGCGAGAGAGAAGGGAATGAAGGGCACCCCATACATCAGTGTACAGTACTCACTCAGAGGCAGGAGGGACTGACTGGATGGATGGATATCAGACTTCATCTTTCCTTTCTGTTTGCTGGGCTTGAATCTTCCCGCCCACATCCCTTTGGCAGCAGAACAGTGTCTGTCGGGAGAGTTGGCGGGGCAGACACGGGAGGAGAAGAAGAGAGGAGGGGAGAAGTAGAAGCAGCTCCTCTCCTCTAACTGGCCGTGGGGGCAGCAAGGGGAGGGGAGAAGTGTCAGAGCTGGCTATGATACCCCAGCTGATCTCTCTCTATCTGGCGCTGTGTTGGTGGTGTACACCCCTGGGTAGATGTGACATACGGCCCGCTGGCCGCCGAGGGCCGTTCGCGGGCCACCGCGGCCCACAGGCACTTGCTAGGTTTGCCCTATGGCCAGTCCGGGCCTGGCTGCAGGCACCGCAAAGCAGTTTTAAAAAAATGGTAAAAAAAAAATATATATATATTTTTTTTTTTAAAGCCAATGTGACATGATTGCCTCGGGGGGGGGGGGGGCAATTGCCCTGTTGCCCCCCCCCCTGGATCCGCCGTTGGACTCTTGTGCTTTGCTGACTGATCTTCAGCTGTGTTCCTGAATCCTGCTCTGATCCTGTGTGTCATCCCAGTATTTAGACCTGGCTTGCTCTTGACCTTGGCTCTGTGTTCTGTCCCTGTACTGATGCCCATCTCTGACCCAGCTCCGTTCCTGACTCTGGCTCTGTCTATGACTTGGTACCTCACTGCCCGCCTGCTGATGAACCTGGCTATCCCTGAGACCTTGCTCCTGTCTATGTTCATGGTTGCTGTTAACTCTCGGTTACCTGCCTGGCTGTTACCTGTTCCTGCTCAGCTCACCACAGTCTACTCCAGGCCTCTGAACCCTGCCAAGCTGTTCTCCCGAGACCTCCTGCTCCAGGCACTCGTGTCCCTCTTGTCCTTCGGCTTCCTCTGTCTCACCTTCAGCGGAGCCAGGACAGGAGATATAAGAGAGGCCGACCTCATCAAATCAGTCTCCCATCCGATTCCTGACAGTATCAGTCAGCCAATAATGGAGTCTGAAAGGGAGGACTCTCCACCCAAGGACAATCAATCTCTGCACTAACGCACATCGTGCAAAAGTTGCAAGCAGATCTAAGTCTCCCATCCGATCCCTGACACTGTGATAACAGATAAATACTGAGAGATATATCACCTAGTACCTAAAGTGCCTCATCAAATCAGTCTCCCATCCGATTCCTGACAGTATCTGTCAGCCAATAATGGAGTCTGAAAGGGAGGCCTCTCCACCCAAGGACTTTTTGCAATCAATCTCTGCACTAACGCACATATCGAAGTCGCATGGAGAATCGATTACCAACCAAACGCAGAGACTTTGCCACTTTTAGGTTCTTCTGCTGCTACAGATGTAGCCACTCAGACGGACATATCCAGTGGAACCTACCCTATCCCTGAACCCCGAGTGCCTATCCCCGAATGTTTTTCTGGAGATCACAAAAAATGTCAGACTTTTCGTAATGCATGCAAACTTTATTCTTCTCTCCTTCCAAGAACTTTCTCCACGCAAGATGTCAGGGTGGGATTTGTTATCTTCCTCTTTCTGGATGAGCCCCAATCCTGGGCCTTTCAGCTTTGTGAGCAGCTTGATCCAGCCCTAGCCTCTATGGACTCTTTTTTCTCTGCCATGTCTCAGCTGTACGCTGACCCCTTTTGTAGCAGACTGCCGAACAAGAACTCAGCAAACTACAGCAGGGCCAGAGACCTGTGGAGGATTATGTAACAGACTTTCGCCTCTGAAGTACTGATACAGAGTGGAATCAAGCAGCCCTTCATTACCAGTTTCGTCTTGGTTTATCTGATGCTATTAACCTCCCTGGCGGTATGATTCTTTCAGATTTTAGGTGCTTAAAGCGGTACCATTATTTGCAAGGGAATTTGGCGTTTTATACTGTAGGCTTGTAATTCTTAGGAATAACTCACTGAAATCTATCCAAACAAGAGTCTAATAGGCATCCCGGGTATGATTTTTTTTTTATTATTAAAAATTATAATATAATAAATAATTATAAAAAATTATAACAAATAATAATATAATTATAGTAAAAATTATTCAATAATGTAATCAAATCAAAATCACTGAAATTTGCTCAGTTGCTGAATTTTTGCTGTCATTATTTTTTTTTTTTTATGACGAATTTCCCCATAAATCGCTATCGCTAAATTCTGCAAGTGATTCTGATTTATTATCGCTTTGCCATAAAGGGACACTTTTGGTTGCTATGGACAATCTACAGTTTGCAGGGAGAAAGAACAGTTTTTATTATATAAAAGGACATGTAGTGTACAGGGCAGACCACTAGGGACATGGGGGGTGTGTATTTTTTACATAAGATTACAGTGTACTGTATGTATAGTGTTTGTTTACATTTTTGAATTTGGCGCCGTTCCCCCCCCTACGTCGCGACGCTCGCAGGGAAGGGAATTGGCGGTACACACAGCATCAGGCGGACATCCGGCCGCCGTGTACTGCGGGGATTCATCGCTGGATCGCAGAGAAAAGGTAAGAAAACTTTTTTTCTGCATCCAGCGAGACAAGTCCGTGTGTGGCACGGGGTTACCGATCTTAGCTTAAAAATATCACCCCGTGCCACACACGGGAAGACCGCCAGGGAGGTTAAGGATGCACTTGCCAGAGTGGAAGTACCCCCTGTTCTGGAGGACCTGAATAACCTTGTCATTTTGATTGACCGAGGGTTACGGGAACGCCAGTCTAAGAAAACCCACAGAGACCCTCCTCATCACAGATCCAAGAATGCCATTACCTGTCTCTCCAGCGACACGACTAGCTCACCCCGACCTCCTTCTCGGAAAAGTTTTTTGAGGTCCCCTCTGTCTGCAGCCGAACGCCTTCGTCGCCAGCACTCTGACCTTTTCCTCTACTGTGGTGATGCCGGTCACTATCTGCGCAGCTGTCCTGTATGGCCACACAAATCCCCTATCAACTGGGTCCACACGATGCATCCACCCGGACCTGACCCTTCCTTGCCATCTACAGCTTGCTGAGAAAAACATTTCTGTTTCTGCAAACATAGACTCTGGTGCCTGCAGCTGCTTTGTGGACTCTAGTTTGTGCCCCTTGATGAAGTGATTCTTTCACAAAACTAGTTGGGTGGAATGAGCGGCACACTGGCATCACCCCCTGGACTGCTCCAAGATTCCTACACTGACAGGTTTGTCTGCATGTATCTGGCCGGTACAGCAAAAGTGTGAGTTTTTAACACATATGATTATTTATTAATAACATTTTAAAGGGTTTTACACGATCAAGGCATCCCTTTGTCTCTTTTCATGTACATGGGATTACCATCATTTGGAGAATTGGAATGAGGAGATGACCAGGCTGCCTGTATCCCATTAAGCCCAGCAGTTTGCGTTATCTTATATGCGATCTGGGGTCCCCTGTAATTAAAGTGGTTGTAAACCCCCAAAATTTTTTTTTTTTTTAATGTCACAATGTAGAGTATAAGATTTCCTATCATCTGTGCCCAGTCTTGCCACACAGAGTTAATCCAGCGCTGAGTAATCCTCTTTTAAAGTTCAGTGCAAATTAACAGAATTTCAGATAAAAACCTGCCAAATTAGGTTAAGTCCGTTTCTCTGTTATTGCTTTCAGTAACAGGTTATTTACAAATCTAGCTTGGACATGTTTATCATAACAAGAGGTGATCCAAAGTTCATTGTATATTACTAGGATGTGTTATGATGTTATATCACCTCATGTTATTGTAAACAAAACATAACATATGATGAACATGTCCTAGCTATATTTGTAAATAACCTCTCACTCAAAGCAAGAAGAGAGAAAACGGACTTTTGATTTAGGCAGGGTTTTATCTGGAAGGCTGTTCATTTTACTGATCATTAAAAGAGGATTACTCGGGGCGTGGCCTGGACATGGCTGAGTGAGGCTGCTTTAGCTCTGAGCTCCCGGCCTGGACCCTCTTTATGCTAGCCAAACTAGCCCTGATATAGGCATGCAATCAGCCAAGAAACGTACCAACAAGCCAGGCACCCGTGTGACCCGTTCCGGTGCAGCGACAAGCGATCTCCACGACTACTTTCACCGGCAACCAAAGAAGTCGTCCGGGGCTAAGGCCACGGCACCACGTGGAGCAGCGTGCCAAGACTCACCTGAAGAACCGGGAAGCTGCGACTGGGCTGTCATCCCCGACCACTCGGACTTGCCTTCAGGCCCACTGCCAACGTTGGGGATCCCGGACCTCTCCATGGCGTCCCCGGCCTCCCCCGCGGGAGGATCGATGGCGGAACAGGACATACGTGCCCTGCTGCAGGCCCTCCCCACGCGCTCCGACATCGAGGCCCTCATTCTGCGGCTGGAGGAGACGCACCGCAGGGACTTCCAGGAGGTAAGGGCCGAGGTGTCCACACTCACGGAGAGGGTGACGACCGGTGAGGCATCGCTGGTGGACCTGGAGAGTAGGGTGGCGGGCCTGGAGCGCTCGAGGGACCAACATCGGCAGACGGTGATATCCCTACAGCTCCACCTGGAGGATGCAGAAGACAGGAGCCGCCGCAATAATTTGCGGATTCGCGGTGTACCGGAGACGGTGGACTCCGCGGCTCTAGGCGGCCAGCTACAGGGACTGTTCCGCGACATTCTGGGGGAACCCGAGGAGGAGGTAGAGGTGGACCGAGCGCACAGAGCACTAGGCCCCTGGGCGCAGGAGCAGGATAGACCGCGCAACGTGATATGTCGCCTGCTACGCTTTGCCCAAAAAGACCAAATGGGAACGCGGGGAGCTGGAGATGGAGGGATCCCAGATCAAAGTACTGCCTGACCTATCTAGAGCAACCTTGCGCCGCAGGGCAATGCTGAGGCCTGTCCTAGATCTGGCAAAGGAAGGCGGCTTCACGTACAGGTGGGGATACCCCCTATCGGTCACCTTCCGGAAGGATGGGCAAGCCTACACCCTGCAGTCACCGGCGGACCTACCTGGCCTCTTCGGATTCCTAGGGACAGACCAGATACCGGTACCAGATTGGCTCCAACTCCTGCCGAGATCGAACGGGAGATCGGGCCCCTTTGACCTCAGGGCCCCGGCTCAACCACGCCAGCAGCGACAAGGGAGGAGACGGAGTCGAGCCCCTTCTGGAGAAGAACCCCGAGTCTGACCTGTAAGTAGGCCCTGGGCCACACTCCATTGACTACCCCTGCTTGCTTCCCTCTGCTAGACGCTGTCCGATGCCATGGCCACCGCTGCCCCACCTGAGAACAGTCAAGCTAAAGCCCGTTTGGGATGCCACGGAGGTGCTGTGTCCTGGCCGTCTCTCTTTACCCCCCCCCCCCATTTCTGCGGGTTTGTTGTGCTTCATAAGGGGATTTATGCAAAAAATCACATGTTCAGGGCCGAGTTTATGCCCAGTCTTGCCCATTAGTATCCCATGGTGGGGGTGGAGGGAGGGGGCTGGCAACCCCTTAGTCCGTCCCGCTACGCTGGACCCCCCAGAGCTGGGTTATGGTACACCTGGGGAAGAGCTCCTCACGCAGCTTGCTGGAGACACCATGTTTGGGCCTAGAGCCGTGGGATGGGATGGGCACGGTCCGGCTGACTACAATGACGGATCCCTGACACTGATCTACCCCCTGTTGTCACCAGGTTATACCAGGTTTTTGTTTTGTTCTACTCCAGGAGATGATATGCTACTGCCACCCAGCTGTTTTGTGCGGGGGAATTGGGAACGAGACGCAGCGGTGCTCCCTGGACGCCGGCCCGTACCCCATGATGGAGGGAGGGGGGTGGGAGCTGGCTATTTCTCATCTTTCTGATCCAGGGGGACTGCTGCAGCTCGGCTCAACGTGGGGGATCCCTCGTCCAGGAACTTCAGGACAGGGGCTCGTGTTATGTGAGAGGATTGCTGGAGTTGCCCCCACGAGACACTTGCTCAATAGCCTTACGGGTGACGGTGGTGCTATGTGATTTTCTTGGGTGGGGGGCTGTGGGGACGACACATATTTACATGATGGATCTTCAGGTCCACTGAGCCTCAGTGGACGGTATACAGCGGAGGGGAGTCAGTGGGTGAGACAGGCTCTGGAGCCATAGGGGTGGAGGCCTCCTGGCCACGATTACACTACAATTAGACGTGGAGGCCACCCACACCCTCTGTGTGTGCTGTGTGCCCCATGAGATTGAAGGGGGATTGTTGTTTTTATTGCTGCTATTGCTGTTGTTGCTATTATTTCTGATGCCGTTATGGTTGCACTTGCTATTTAAGGACTTTCTCACATGCTCGTGGCGTCTCAAACCGATTGCTGTGCCTATCCTACCCTGAGAATGAGATTGCCGCGAGCATACTTAAGAGGTTAGTCATGCCTTATTTACTTATCTACGTTACCTTGTTTGGCTGGGGAGGGAAAGGACCCGGGAGCTCGCTTTGCTGGTCCTGTCCGTTCACTTCCCACTTAGGCCCGCGCTCAATCCCCGGTCTTAGACTGGAGAGCGCTCTAGCTGTTTAGGCTAATTTTAGTTTCTCCATCTAAGTGCCGCACGCTCTTGTGCAGGCACCCTAATTTTTCTCTCTCTTTCCTCTCTACTTATCTGTATACATCTACCCATTCCCTGTCTTAGCTCACACTACACTCTTCCAGGAGATTCACTAGCTCCTGACCCCCCCTACCACCCCCTACCTCTGTCCCTCCCCCTCTCCTAACCTTCCCACCCCTGAGTCGCGAGCATGGATACGCTCAAAGTGATCTCCCTGAATGTTAAGGGACTAAACATCCCGGAGAAGAGGAGAATGCTCCTCCATGATATGCGGAACCTGAGGGCGGACGTAGTACTGCTTCAGGAGACACACTTCAAGGATAATAACCTACCTGTACTGAAGAACAGGTACTTCCCCACAGTGTACCACTCTCAATACACGGAGACAAAGTCGAGGGGAGTGTCCGTCCTCATCTCGGCCAGGGTCCCTTGGGCCCTGGGAGAGGTGCGGACGGACCCGGAGGGCCGATCGCTGCTTCTAAAAGGACACATAGGTCAGGCACAGGTCACCATAGCGAACTATTACGCACCGAACAAATGACAGGACAGGTTCCTATCTAGACAGTTAGACCGGCTATCACACTTCAGGTCAGGCCAACTTATAATAGGGGGGGACTTCAACATCCCTCTAATACCCCAGAAGGACACATCGACGGGTAGGTCTGCCGTCTCGGGAGACCTGCGTAAACGCTTTTGTGAGACGCTGCATGCACACCGGCTGGTGGACGCTTGGCGATTACTCCACCCGGGAGAGAAGGATTACACCTTCTTTTCCAAACCTCATCAGTCATACTCGAGGATTGATCTATTTCTGATCCCCCACAGACACCTAGCGGTGATTGAAACAGCTTCGATAGGTTCTATCACGTGGTCGGACCATGCTCCCATAGAACTACGATACAGACTGTCTGACACCTTGACTGACCGGGGACACCCCTGGAGACTCAATGAGAGTCTGCTACACGACGAGGACACTATGACAGAGGTAGTAAGGGAACTGGGTCACTATTTTCGCACGAATACCACTGAAGACTGCGACCGGGGACTGGTGTGGGAGGCCCATAAGGCGGTGGTGAGGGGTATCCTCATTAAACATGGGGCCAGGCTGAAAAGGCAGAGGACTGAACAGCTTACCTCCCTACTTCAAAAACTGCAGACCCTGGAACTGCAACATAAACAGACTCAAACAACCCAGAACACGACCGAACTTGATGCCACCCGTAAACGTATCACAGACTTACTACATTACAAGGCCAAGGCGGCCATGCAAATTTGCAGGCGATCGGTTTACGAATCAGGCAATAAATGCGGGAAGATGCTGGCCCAGGCGCTCCGTTCACAACACTCGACTTCGTACATCCCACACATTGCAAAACGGGGGGGGCGGTAGAGTATCTCTCCCACAGGAGATCTCTGCCGAGTTTAAGGACTTTTACCAGGACCTGTACAACCTCCCTAAATCGCCCACGTCGGATGAGGCGGACCTACATACAGACTACCTGGTTAGCTCCCAAATGCCCTCACTCCCGGTCGATGCAGTGAAACTCCTAGACGAACCAATTACTCTGCCCGAAATACAGACAGCCTTGAAATCTTTCAAGCCAAGGAAGGCCCCGGGACCTGATGGACTCACTACCCCCTACTATAGAATCTTGTTCCCATCCTTGGGAGATCACCTACTGGGCCTCTTTAACGACTTGAGCTCTGGAGGCACCTTCCATACCTCAACGCTGCAGGCGCAGATTGCGGTGATCCACAAGGATGGTAAAGACCCGGGTCAATGCGGCAGCTACCGACCCATATCACTACTTAACTCAGACCTTAAGCTGTTCACGAAGGTGATCGCTGCCAGACTACAGAGATTCCTCCCGGACCTGGTACACCTGGATCAAGTGGGCTTCATTCCCTACAGAGAAGCCAGAGACAACACGGCTAAAGTGTTGAACTTGATCCACGTTGCCAGTGTTGCTAAGACGCCTTCGATCTTCGTGGGAACGGACGCAGAGAAGGCGTTTGATCGCGTGGACTGGCGGTTCATGTTTACGACACTTAAACACATAGGACTCGGACGGAAAATGCTAAATTGGGTGACTGCAGCCTACACGACCCCGACAGCCAGAGTTAGGGCGAATGGCACAACGTCCGACCCATTCCCAATTACTAACGGGACAAGGCAGGGCTGCCCGCTTTCGCCCCTACTTTTTGCCCTGACCCTCGAACCCTTCTTAAGACGTGTTAGATTGAACCCTGACGTGACAGGACTGTTGGTGGGCGACTACCAATACAAAGTCTCGGCTTACGCCGATGACATGATGTTTTCCCTGACGAACCCGTTGACCTCCCTCCCAGCCTTGATGAAGGAATTTGACTACTATGGTAAGCTTTCCAATCTAAAAATTAATTTAACAAAGTCCGAGGCCATGGGAGTGGGCGTCCCTCAACCACACTTGGCCTCACTCAAACAAAATTTTAATTTGAAGTGGACAGACACGGCTCTCACGTATCTGGGAACGCGCATCTCACCGCGGCTCTCCGACGTGTTTAGGCTGAATTTCCCTCCTCTACTACAGACGGTCCAGAAATTGCTGTCCCAATGGTCCACGGGCTTACACTCGTGGTTTGGGAGATGCAACATACTCAAGATGTCCATCCTCCCTAAATTCATATATCTCCTGCAAGCCCTCCCCGTACGAATACCGGCGGATTATTTTAAACGAGTCCAATCTGCGCTGGGGACGTTTCTTTGGGCGGGCAAACATCCTAGGATCGGCAGAGCGGTCCTCTCCCTGCCTAAATCTAGCGGAGGCCTCGCCGCCCCAGACATCCGTATGTATTACTACGCGGCCCAATTGAACAGACTGATAGACTGGTGCCGACATGACCAGATTAAACTCTGGCCTCAGATGGAACAGGCGCAAAGCACAGTACTGCTACGAAACGCTCCCTGGAACCCGACCATGCGGTTAAGTGGCGTGCTTGATCACCCCCTGATTGGAAATACTGTTGCGGTTTGCATTAGATTGCTTGCACGGTTCCGTCTGTCGTCAGACCCCTCACCTCTGCGCCCGATTCTGGGCAATCCGTTATTTCCCCCGGGCCTTCGGGACCCCAAATTCCGTGCCTTGCGAAACTCGGGCTTGTTTCAAGCCTCACACTTTGGGGAGGCGGGTAGATGGAGATCTCTTGACGAGTTAATGGACACGACGGGTCAATACCGGCTGGACTTTTTAAGAGCCGGTCAACTGAGACACTTCCTACAGACACTGACACCACCGCCTGGCCCGGGCCGCCCCCAGACAACCCTGGAGGAGATGTGCGAGGGTGTGGGCCCGCTACCGCATGCCCTCTCATTACTCCACACAATGTTGATCACACCGCCGGCAGACTACCAGATACCGAGCTTAGGCAAATGGGAGAGGGATCTGGGACGTCACTTTTCAACAAACCAGATAAACAAGATGCTGAGATTTACACACAAATCGTCGATTTGCACTAAAATACAGGAGACTAGCTTCAAAGTATTGACGAGGTGGTATAGGACCCCTGACCTACTCCACCGCTTATTCCCGACGGTCTCGGACATCTGCTGGAGATGCCAGGCGGAGAGGGGCACTCTACTCCATATTTTTTGGTCCTGCCCATGTCTGAGACCGTACTGGGAGGGAGTTCGGAAAGTGACGCAAGAATTCTCGGATCGAAAGATCCCGGATGACCCGGCGTTCTTTCTGCTGCATGCAAACGACACCCCTGAACGTGTATACAAGAAATCGGTTGTCCGACACTTAGTGGACGCGGCGAAGGCGTGCATCCCAATGTGCTGGAAATCCACGAGCCCACCGACGTTGGCCATGTGGCTAAAAAAGGTGGATGACGTAAACACCATGGAAGACTTAGTCCTGTCGAAGCAAGACAGAAATGAGCAATATTCCCAAACATGGTCCCTATGGAATGTCTTTAAATTATCTGCAGAAGGCCAAGCCCTTAGGGGCGCCCCTTAGCTATACCAGACGGTCGGCACTCCCAGCTGCCCCATACGAGGACACTCCATTTTTGATCTTTTTTCGCGATCCGCTGGAACATGCGGGCTAGACGTGCTCGTGACTCCCCCCCCCCCCCCCTCCTCCTACTTTCCCCCCCCTCCACCCCCGCTATTCTTCACTCCTCTCTTTATCTCTACTCTTGCTTACATGCTCTTAGAAAAAGGGAAAAACGCAGTGGACTGGCCATGTGGACTGCTGCCTTACTGATGCATCTTATCGAGCCGGGGCCTTTAACCCGGAACTTACAGGAAGCTGCGATACAGGAAAACTCAGTTTGATGTAGATTAAAGTACTATCATGTATTGCATACCCACCTGCCTTAAACGGTACTTGTTGATGGAATGTTGTATTCATGCCTATGTACGCGCCTGTCAGGCGCTAGCTCTTTATATACCGTTATGTACTACTACTGTTGCGGTTCATGTGGACCGGTTCTCTGTTATGTATAAATAAACAATTTTGGAAAAAAAAAAAGAGGATTACTCAGCGCTGGATTAACTCTGTGTGGCAAGACTGGGCACAGATGATAGGAAATCTTATACTCTACATTGTGACATCAAAAAAAAAAATCCCGATCTGGTAAGCAGATCTGTGTGCTCTTTCGGTGGAGGCCTCCATTGGTTGGATTGTCACCTATCATCAAATACCATATGTATATCACACAAGACTACACCATTTAGGACTTTTTCACATGGGTGGAAGAGGATCTGAATTTCTTTCTTCTTTGGTCACAGAGTTGCTGTTGTGTTTTCTTTTGATTGTTTAATCTATGAGCCCTCTCTTTGGAAAGCAATCCAGCTTCTAACGTATGAGGACACATTCACTATATCACGTGACATATAGGGCCAGATTCACGAACACTTGCGCTGGAGTATTTGGATATGCGCCGCGTAACTGTGCTGATGCGCCGACGTTTCTATGTGCCCGTACCCACCAAACTAGATGCGCCCAATAACGGCTCATTTGCGACCGGCGGAACGTTCCGACGCCAGAGTATCGTCAGCGTTTATTTTCGCTGGGCGCATCAGTCGCGCCCATTGATTTCCCCTGCAAATATGCAAATGAGGGATTTTTCACAATTCACGAACGGATTAGCACCATACGCTGGCTACATGCGCCGCGCGTATCTGATCCGTCCGGCGCAAAGTTATTTCTACAAAAGGCTGCTTTATCTTTACTCCAGACGGTCACAGGTCAGCAGGAGAGCAGCTACAGCAGCGTTACCGACGATAGGAGCTAGCTGAGCACCCCCACTTGCAAGGACAACACCTCTGTGTGCCAACATGCCAGGGGCACTCGTGGTCCTAGAACTACTGATGGGTCCCCTGGAACCAAGAAGGCGGGCACGTGAGAGGATATACCGCACACGTATGAACTTCTTTGGCATGGGGGATGAGGAGGTGTATCGCCTCTTCAGATTCAGCCCAGATGCAATACTTGAACTAACCACAACCCTGCAGGATGACATCACCAGCAAGACACACCGATCACAAGCAGTGCAGCCACTGGTGAAGGTCCTGGCAACACTCCATTTCCTTGCAAGTGGATCATTCCAGCGTACAAGTGGAGTGGTGGCTGGGATGTCACAGTCCTCCATAAGCAGATGTGTGCACCAGGTTGTCCCTGCAATCCTCAGACGCATGTCCAACCAGTTCATCAGACCCACCACTGAGGAGCTACGGCAAAAGGCAATGACAGATTTCTACAACATTGCCAGATTCCCACGCACTGTGGGGGCCATTGATTGCACACATGTGGCCCTACAGCCCCCCAGTGCCACAGAGCACATATACCGCAATCGGAAGCATTGGCATTCCATCAACGTACAGGTGATAGCCGATGCCCAACGCCTCATATGGCACGTCCGTGCCAAACACCCCGGGTCCAGCCATGACAGTTTCATATACCGTCAGAGCCCCATCCCAGCAGAATTTAACCAGAACATGTATGGGGACAGCTGGCTGGTTGGTGAGTGACAAGGGAGTCAGGCATGACTATCCCCTCCCGTGATGCACAACAGAAATCGCACATGCATGACTAACATTCTCCTGTCTTTTACCTTACAGGTGACTCTGCATATGCATTGGGACCCCATCTAATTACTCCTTTCCGGAACCCCCAAACCAGAGGAGAGAGAAAATACAATGAAGCACACATCAAAACCCGTGCAGTGGTGGAGCAAACATTTGGGCTCCTGAAGTCCCGTTTCCGATGCTTGGATAAGTCTGGGGGGGCCCTATTGTATTCCCCTACCTTTGTGTGTCAGATCATCGGTGCATGTTGCATACTACATAACTTTGCTATGAAAAAAGGCCTGCATATTGACATACGTGATGACCTGACCCCCGACCCACACAGTCCCCACCTGCCAGAGGACACCCAGTCTGCTGATGGAAGAGCAGTCAGGAGGGTCCTCGCCGAAGGCATCTTTGGACACTAAACCAAAACATTAATAACACAGACAGTGCACGCGTGTACACCACTGATGTCCCTAGATCACACACACCACATCCACATCGCATTGGATTAGCCCAAGTCCAGCATGTAGGAGTTGGGAGCAGTAACGCCAGCGTCAAGGCCCCAATGATGTCACTGTCCATTCACACACCTTTCACACGTGATTCATTCAGCCGTGGGGTTAACTTCACCACCACGGCCGAGGGTGACACCCCTTACTTTTAGGAGTGCCACCCTCTCACATTCACACACCATTCACACTGTCCCCTGCACTCCTGACCGTGTGCAGTACAAAAATAAATTATAAATATCATATCCTGATCATTAAAATTAAAAAAATCTCATAACCTGAGAAAAATAAAAAATAAACTCATGACCTGAGTATGTCAAAAACAATAAGATAAAACCAGAAAAAATAAAAGGCCTCATCGGGGATGCCGGGGGCTTCTTCTGGGGGCCCCTCTCTGGCTCCGCAGCTGCCTGGATGGAGTGGGTGGGGGTGGGGGGGCATCTGGAGGTGGCTGATCCCCAGGTGGGCCACTCCTGGCAGGTGTGGCCTGCGTGCCCTCCAAGGCCCTGGCTATCCGTCCAAGGTAATTGTTCGTCTGGGCCTGCATCCGGAGCTGACGGGTCACCTGGTAATGCTGGGCCCGCCGACTCAGCCTCCCCTGCTCCCGGATGGCAGCACTGTTCCCATGGATGGCAGCAGTGTTGGCCTGGACGGCTGCAGTGAGGTGCTGGATATCCCCCTGCACCTCCCCCAAAGTGGTGACCACTGCAGCGCAATTAGAGCTGACATCCTGCACTGCGTTGCTGAGGTTGGCAACGGAGCCCAGGCTGTCAGCCACTTTCTCCAAGTGCACCGCTATGGCCCCCATCTGTTCCGTCTGCCTGGCGTGATCCCTCGCCAACTGGTCCTGGACACCATCAGACACCCCCCTGGTCTTCTGGGTCGCCTTCCTGGGGCCAGAAGAGGGATGTCCTCGGGTGGAAGGAGTCCCCCTTGAGGGGCTTCCAAGGATGGGGGAGGGGACGACAGACGGGCCAGGAGAAGGGGAGGAGACAGACAAAACCAATGAAAAGTCCTGCTCTGCCACAGCAGGATCCTCCACAACCACCTCGGCAGGTGTGGTGTGGCCACTCTCCTCCTCCACAACCTCTTCACCACCCAGTGGCTCGGGCACATGATGGTGTGGGGGGGATGGGGTGGAATGCAGGCTGACAGATGATGGCCCAGCTCCGTCATCTGTGGATGACACAAAGCAGACACATGTTGGTGGTCCCACACACTTGGCACATGTCCCCCCCCCCCCCCCAAATGCAAAACAACAAATAGGGGATTATAAAACACTTACCTGTCCTTGTGCCTTCCTCCACGGAGTCATAGCCTGCGACCCCCCTCCACCTGCTCCCTCTCCAGGCAGCGAGCAACCACCTCCTCCTCTGCGGTTAGGGTGACAGGACATGGGGGACCACCACCTGTGCCCCTCTCATACCTCCTGATGGAGGCCACCTTGTCCCTCACCTTGCGCCGCAGGTCATTTATTTTCTTTTGTATGTCCCCAGCAGTCCGGGTGGAGTAGCCCAGGACATTGACCCTGGCAGCAATGGACTCCAGGATGCCCTGCTTCCTCTCCCGGCTGGTCTTCCGGCTTTTTTTGCCATGGAGAAATTCATTCTCCGTCTCCATAGCCGAGATAATCACTGAGACCTCCTGGGTATTAAAGTTGAGGTTCCTCCTCTCTCTGGGGGTAGCGGGAGCAGCCATTACAGTGCAAAAGTATCTTCCCTGGGGTGGGGGGAAACGGAACTACTTTTGCGCCGGAATGGCGTTTCCGCCAGCGCTTTTAAGCGCCCAGCGGAACGCATTGCGCTGACGTTTCCCAGGAAGTGGTGCCGACGGAAGTTGTGAGCATGCGCACAAGGGGGCGAGTGGAGCCGCACTCACTGCGCATGCTCCGTGGATGATGCGCTGAACGTAAGCCTCTGCGCCGGGCTCCGCCCATCATTTACATATGATCACACCCACTTCCACTTGCGTCGGGTTACGCCAGCGCATTATCGTTACTCTGGCGCAAGTTTACGCGCAACTGCTATGTGAATTACAGGAATTGCGCTGAAAGGGTCTTCAGAGTAACGTAAATGAGAAGCGTTACTCCAGAGGAAAGATACTCTCATCTACCTGAATCTGGCCCATAGTTTTTTATATGTTTTTGGGAAACAATGAGTGTTTTTTCTTTTTATTAACATATGAGAAGGTTTATTTGTCAATTGTCATATCATTCATGTACATTGTTCATGAGGTTTTAGCGCGATTCTTTCTTTCCCAATTTTGTTCACTGTTTATATTACGCAGTGAATCACAGCTTAAAGGGGTAGTTCCCCCAAAAACCTTTTTTTTAACATTTATTCAGGCTCGTTATGTCAAGGGGAATCAAGTTTTTTTTTTTTAGAAATGAAGCTGTACTTACCGTTTTACAGATGCATCGTCTCCGACGCTTCCGGGTATGGGCTCCGACTATAGGCGTGCCTATTTGATTGACAGGCTTCCGAGGTCGCATACATCGCGTCACGATTTTCCGAAAGTAGCCGAACGACGGTGCGCAGGCGCAGTATAGAGCCGCACCGTCGCTCGGCTTCTTTCGGCTACTCGTGACGCGATGTATGCGACCGTCGGAAGCCTGTCAATCAAATAGGCACGCCCAGACCAGACGATCATACCCGGAAGCGACGGAGACGATGCATCTGTAAAAAGGTAAGTATTGCTTCGTTTCTAATAAAAAACCACCCGATTCCCCTTGACATAACGAGCCT